>OOFC01013518.1:0-19973 GCA_900323345.1 Pseudochromis fuscus | reverse complement strand
CAGCTCCTCTGGTTCTCTCCACAGAGGCTGAAATCCAGCCCGTCCTGCAGCATCAAGCCTGGACATGTCACAACATGTGCACCATGAACATCCACAGAGGCAGTGATTTATCTGTGTGTTTTAATCACTGACAAGAAACACACACACACACACACACACACACACACACACACACACACTGACCAGCTGTTTCTCTCTTCCCCTCCTCTTTGATGTCTCTACTTTTTCCATCCTACCCACCATAGTTACCTCTCTCTGTCTCTCTCCATTCCTTCTTGCAGCTCTGTCTACCACCATTTATTCTCCTATAGTTACATGTTTGTAACTTATATAAAAGAAGAATGTAACATCAGTATTTGCCGTGTAATGCTATCCTAGAAAAAGAGTGCAAAACCACCTGATATTAACCATTTACACTCACACTGTAACATAGAATGTACTAATGTGACTTTAAATTTCTTTACCTTTTGATAAAAGAAACTGAACTTAAATAGAATAAAATAAATGCAGTTTTACATGTAGTAAATCCAGCAAACTTGAGGATCACAAAAAGGAGAAAATCCTGGACAAGGAAAGGAGATTTTAATATATTGCAGATTATATATAATATTTTTAAAAAATCACTATACAAAAAAACCCCAATATTGCTGTCTTGACATAATCAGTCCTGCACATCACTTTTTGTGACCTTATTCTCCCAAATTATCTTATTTAAAACAGGAAAAGTCACTGAAAAGCTAAATTATGGCAAAGGCAAACTTTTTTTAATGTTTAAAATTAAAACTATTGCTCTTTGGCAACTGAGTTTATCTAGAAGTGAGTAACTTTTTAAAAAATTATTCCTAAAAAAAGAAGCAAGCAACACCCACCACTAATCTGCGCATCCACACAGACCCAAACGCACATGTTTGTCTGTATGTCAGTCAGGTATGGTAATTATTGTTTAGATCCAGCTCTCTGCAGTAGGTCTGTGTGTGTCAGCAGAGAAACGTACAGAACAATGCAGAAATCAAAACGCCTTTTCTTTCACAAATGTTTCTGCTGTTGGACACTGTGGCGCTCAAGCAGGGATCAGTTTCACACACATCTCCTTTGATAAGAACACACACAGAGATGTAGTACCACTGTCAGACACTTTCCCCAAAACATTTCAGCGTCAGTGAGAATCTGAAATATTTGCACAAAGCCACTAAAGCAGAGTTAAATCAGCCCAACCTGTGTCACTGCCTCACCCACAGGTTCTTATTCTGTATTCATAGTTATTCTTTTACTGCTTGAAATTTCCCTGCAAGTTGACAACCAGCTGCAACCTGTGACCTGATATCAATAAGCAGCACATAGCTGATCCGACAAAACACACTAATACAACACTAAAGATAACTAATACACGTTAGACTTGATTCATCATGTTACACTTTTGTCGCTCAAAGAAAATGTAAATAAAGACTGAAAACAGGGATGACACTTCATGGGGAGTCAAGCAATGTTTGATTCAGACTTACAGTAAATTTGGAGGAAAAAAATCTTAATTATGTTGCAAATATGACTGATTGAATCAAAGTAACC
Organism: Pseudochromis fuscus; assembly: GCA_900323345.1. Taxonomy (NCBI): domain Eukaryota; kingdom Metazoa; phylum Chordata; class Actinopteri; family Pseudochromidae; genus Pseudochromis; species Pseudochromis fuscus. The sequence continues at coordinate 18,407 of OOFC01013518.1, read as the reverse complement.
AGAAATAGAAACACTGGAGAATGATGGTGACATTTTTACAAGATGATTTTTATCCAGATAACTGTGGAAGGATCTGTGCAATAATAGCAAAATACTGGCAGCGTGACTCGCTTCATTATCTCCACCAAAGAAAATATGTTTTAGTCTGTGTTGGTTTGTTTCATCTGTTACAACAACACAGAAAACTAGAACAAACTTAAATAGATCTGGTGCAAGTAAGTCAGTGGGTAGGTTAGTAAATAAATACATAAATACCATATTTTCTGGACTATAAGCTGCCATTTTTTTCCTGATGCTTTGAACCCTGCGGCTTAAACACCGGTGTGCCTCAGTATCGGCGACACGAAGCTCGTTGGCTTTTTACAAGCTAGCCAGCTCCGTGCTGATGCATTTAGCCTCATCACATCAGACCCGATCAGAGTGGACCACATGAAACTGTTTGAATAAATTCAATAGCGGCTTATAGACAGGTGCGCTCAATAGTCTGGAAAATACGGGACATAACACAATGGCAGCAGAGAGCCAGTAGAGGGCAGAAAAAAACACCACCGCTGTCTCTATGAGCAGGACAGGAAGAAGAAGGAAGCCATAAGTACACACTGAAAATTTGCACTGTGTGGATAAACGACATAACTTTGTTGCATCTTAATGGATTTTGCTGGAAATCTACAAACACGTGCAGGGTGAATGTGTCTGCAGGTCTGTGCTCTCTGAAGCCTTAGTTGTTTTATTTTTTTCCCTCTTGCTCAGTAATGATAAAACGTAGATATGTGGTTTCTTGGAGTCATTGCTTTGCTCAGACGTTGGTTTTGTGGGAAACAAGTCACCTTGTTGATGGCGGTGCTTCAGATCATCAAAAAGCTGTTGGTTTTTTTTTAACCCAACATTTTCCCATGTTCTAATCTTCTTTTAACCATCTTCCCTTCATCTTGGACCCATTAAGACCCTCTAGTGTTACCTGGCCTGTCCGTGGCCCGGCAGAGCCCCAGCGGAGCCCCAGTGGAGCCCCGGTCTTTGTCCAGACCCGGGCAGCAGGTGAATAGGATGCCCATGCGAGGGGCCTCTTAGCCCAGATACACCTGATACCTAGTTCACCCCCCCACGACAGTAACATCCACCCACAACCACCACCACCACCACCACTCCACCCTCCAAAGCCCTGACTGGACTTGGACCCCTAAAGCCCCCCAGCTCCTCCTGTCTGCCTGCCAGCTGGCTTCATTACACACAGACACACAACAAGCATGAAGGATGTCATTGTGGACGGTGTCGGCAGCTCTGCCCCCTCCCCGTGTGGATGTTACACGTATGTTCTCAGTTCTGGCCGCTCTCTCTCTGCCCTGTTGTCTGAGCCTCATATCTGTGTGAACTCTGTGTTCACCTTTGAAGTTCTCCACCATGCATCTCTGCACCCTCCCCGCCCCTCCCACCGCTTTGATTCCCTTTCTTGTTACGGGGAGTTGGCCGATCCACAGATAATGCCACTCGGTCTCTTCGAGGCTACACGCTACCAGGAAAAAAAACAATTAGCATGTATGGTTCAGGTGCAGAGCAAATGGGGAAGTGTTTGATTGAATTCATGTTGCATTTGTTAATTTGTACAGTTGCATGTGTGACAGTGTGGGTACAGAGAATTGATGGATGGATGGACGATAACTATCCCAGTGACTGTGTTTGCTGTGGAGCCCTCTGCACAAACTGTTTGACTTTTTACTGCATGTCACCAATGTGCTGAAATAGCCCAGTGGCTTTGAAGGCTTACAGGTGGATTAAAACAAGACTCACCCTCGCATGCTGACGATAGAAACCTTTTCATTGCCTTTTACTGCATTCACAAACTCACAGTACTTATTTACACATCTGTGTCGTGGTAAGACAGTCGTTACCTTTCTTTTAAAGAGGAGTGAAAAACCCACAGTCAAAATAATTTAGAAGATAGACTGTGACAGAAACTAATGATTTATGAGGCATGTTTGAGAATAAAGAGCTCGTACAACTAAGATATCATCTCTGAAAGTTCGCCCATCATGGACAACTTCATGAATGCTGCTGTTTTAAATGAGCCCATATGATGTCAGAGCATTTCAACCAATCAAACCAGATTTTTCTAACACTCACTATTTTTTCATAGGTAATCAAATATGGTTAATTTTTTTTTATAGGTTCACAATATTACAAGCTATCAACCTGTTCCTGTATTTATGTTGCATTGACTTTTCCTTTAAGGCTGAAGCATTGCATCAGGTGTTTTTGTATTGACAGAACCAAACGGCTCTTCAAATGATAATAATAAAAAAAAAAAAACTGGATTTGTGCAGCTACCAACACAATCTGACTATTAAGAGACTGTCCTGTAAAGTGGAAAATGAAACTTCCTCTTTCTATTTGAAAATGACAAGATTCATTGAGCAGCTTTTTGTTACGTCTTGCAGTAGTTTTGATCAAAGTACATCTGCACTTTTTCATGCAAGTACACAAAGAAAGTTTAGTTTCCAAACTCCACAACTACTCAGACTGCAAGCACAACAAGTTATTTTGCTACAACACCAGAAGCATCATAACTGATCCAAATACATCCACAAATAAAGTGGCACAGGTGCTTCTCAGTGGTAGACAGTGGGTTATGTGTGTTTACAGCAACCATGTAAAATAAACTTGATATTAAACTAACAAACTGATGCTGAAACCTGGACACATGTGACTCAGTTGCCTGCTTAAAATACACTGGACAGTAACAACAATACTCAAGGTCCAAGCTGTGGTACTGTAGGACGACAAGATCCAGAAAACAACACACTCCATTCTACACTCTGACCTTTTTGTACATTTTACATATCACAAATAATTTCTAACAAGTCCAGTTTTGAATTACCAGTTGTGTCAGAATATAAAACATTTCAAAAATGATTTAATTACAATAGGCTAATAAACCAGTCAGTGTTTGTGAGCTTTATTGTGTCCTGTAAGCCTTTTTTATCTTATGACTCATCAGAGAAAATTTGTGTCAGTAAACAACTGTGTGTGTGTGTGTGTGTGTGTGTGTGTGCGCTCACATCTGACAGTGTGAATGTGTGTTTCCATAGGAAATGATAAATGGCTTGTTTCGATCCGCCAGCTGTTGAACCCGTTTATATCAGCCAACCACTATTCCTTTGTCAGCAGAAACAAATGATCTATCAGCAAACACACACACACACACACACACACATACACACACGAGTCTGCAGCCTGGTCAGTGGTGAGTATGATGGATTGGACCTGAGGTGTGTCTTGTCTCAGTTATTGATAGGCAGGTGTGGAAGTGGCAGCATGAAATATTAATAGACTGGAGCTAAACGCCGATCTGTCGAAGGATGAGAAGGAGAGAGGGCAAAAAGAAAGATGTTTGAAATACAAGTAGATTATCTGAGGTCTGCTGGTGAGTAGAAACCATGAGTTTTATTAGAGGAGCGAGAACTCACATACACGTGTCTGAGAATTTAAAATATGTTTGATATCAATATCACATTTTCCTCTTTTTTCAATGGAAATTCCCTCTATCTTTGATACATTTCTAACACACACACACACACACACACACACACACACAGAGTCACTCTAACCCACATCCTGTTGCGGTTCTTGTTCTCTCCTCAGCTTTGATATCTGAGAACCGCCGACTTTTGTGGACGGACAAGGCGCACCTTTGTCTCTGCCACACTGCGTTGAGTGTTTGTCATCATTTTTGGAAATCAGGTTTTCTTCCTACCACACTGATAGCAGCTCGTACCCCTGCCAAGAATCTGTCCTCGGTAGTGCACTTTAAACAGCAAAGAGAGTTGAAACATCCCTCTGCTATCAGATGCAGTGGGGGCATATTGTGTGTGTGTGTGTGTATTGACGCAGCACTGCAGAACAATCTATACTAATGATTTCCCATAGACACCTCAAGTTGATCTGGGAACCAGGGAGAGTGGGAGGAAGAGGAGTCAAAAGAGACGAATGACGAGATGAAGAAGAGACTGAAGTGAGTAAGAAGGAAGGTGGAATTATTACTAATATTCATTGTACACAAGGTCCATTTGATGCATTTTTTTTAATATATGGTTTATAAGTTGTAACTAGTGATGAATTATTAATAGTTAATACATCACTTATTAGTGCAGAGCAGTAATTGCTGCATAGCTAGTGGGTCATTAATAGTCAATCAATAACAAAATGCTAATGAGGTTCTTGCTTTCAATTAAAACAATCATGTTTCTACATATAAATGTAAATCATAACAACAACTGATTTACTTTCTAAAAAGCAAAAGTTAAACAGTCACTTTTGGAGACAGATTTCTTCATTTGATGAGCTCTGTATTTTCAATGATTGCTATAAATTGTTAGATTATGTCATAATTTATCTTCCAGAATGTGTTTTGTGGTACATGGACATGGGTTTTTTATTCTTTTAAAGTAGCAACAATCTGCATGGCTATGTTTCAGAGCTTTGATTTAAAACTGTGGTTTCCTCAGATAATAATAATTCCCAAGATTTACCTCTGCAGCAGGTTAAGAGGGTTTTTTTGTTTAGTTTTTACCTAAATATAATGTAATAAAAAAGTATCAAAGGGAACTTTTTTAGCACTGAGTCCTTTGAAAGTACAAATTACTGTAAAACTCTTAAACACCTGAATGATGTGTACATGCATTTTACACACGACATGTTTTTTTTTGCCATTTTTGTGGCAGTTCTTCTGAAAAATCCTCCAATATTAAACCTGTGACTGTGTTGACTATGTTATGTTACTTTGAAAACTCAGATTAATAATAAGATAATATGAGATGTTCATCTTTTTATCCTCGTCTTCACTGAAGTTCTTTATATATGGCATTATGTAACAGTGAGTGTTTACGCGAACATGTATTTGTGTTTAAAAGCCTTCAACCTGCACAGTGGAATTTCCTCCAATCACTTCACATTGTTCACACTAACAACGAGCCAAAGACGACAGGACAGGGCAGAAACACTCCACACCCTCCAGGGCGTCTCTGAGGAACCATAAGCACTTCCAGGTCAAAAGGCCAGCACACACCCACATCTACACACACACACACACACACACAACAGAAAACTCAACAGGTGATTATCTCACAAAATACATCTAGAAATTGTTTTATTTGTTTAAACAAGTGGATATTTAGGTAATGAAGAGTGGAGACTTTTCTGTTGCTCACTTAATAAAACATCAGTGCCACATGGTAATTCCTGTGCTAGAGGCTCACAGATGCTTGGTTGTCGACTCAAGGACAGTTTGACCTCTATGGCAAGGATAATAAAAGAATTAGCCAGAGAGCATGAGAACAAATGAAACCATCCATCTCCATTAATCCTCCCTGGTTTCCTGTGCCTGACAGAGGGAACTCACCAGCACTGGAGAGAACACAGCTGACATCACAGGGAGGCATGAGGGGTTAAAATATACTTAACAAAAATGCTCCCTTTTATTTTTCAATTATGTATTTTTTACCCTCTAAGCTAATTGGAGCTGATTAATAGAAGTTATGATTACAATGCATTTTTTTAAAGTCAGTGTTTGGGTCATTATCATCTTTACTGTCTGCTGTGTGTGTGTGTGTGTGTGTGTGTGTGTGTGTGTGTGTGTGTGTGTGTGTGTGTGTGTAGGGCAGGTGATGTATGGTGGATTTATTTAAAGGTTATGCAGCAAAACTGACCAGAAAATGTGCAGCAATTACACCAAAATAACAATAATTATGAATGAAGGTGGAAATGGGTACACAAACAGATGTGTAGCTCCATATGTGTGAACCTGTGTGTGTGTGTGTGTGTGTGTGTGAGAGAGGTATAGGTGTGAGAAAGAAGGTGTAAGAGGCAGCACTAGAGGAAACAACCATGACGAGGGTTGTGACCTCCACTCCGACTGCTGGCGGTGAGGGAGTGTTTATACAGAACATGAGTCTGAGCACTTGCAGTCACATGACCCCCGTGTGTGTGTGTGTGTGAGTATATGTGAGTATATGTGTGTGTGCATAAGATATCAAGAGGAAGCGATTACAACTTGGTCAGGGGGAAAAACTCCACTTCAGCTGCCATTGTTTAGCCCTTCCTGGTTGTTACAGAGGAAAATGAGACTTCATCACTGTCACACTTTTTCTCTGCCTCTCTGTTTCTCTTGTTCACCTGTTTGATGTTATTATTTTCATCTTTTTATCCCGTTCTTACTGTCTGCAGAAGATGCAGCTCAAGCAAAACGCCTAATCTAAAATCTACATTTAAGAAACGCAGTGACTCCATTTTTTTTTTCTTTTTTTGAGGGGGGGGGGCACATACAGAGATGGAGCAATGACAGGATCATTAAATATTCCTTTTATTCAACAAAACATTGATTCTGTCACAGTTACCTCAACACACACACACTCACATATGTGGTCAGTTATGTTGTGCTGCCATCTATTGTCTGAGACATGACATGATTGCTTAAAAAAACGTTTGCAGTGCACAACACCGTTCTGTGGCACTGAAGTGTCTATTTATTCAATAATTTCCCATTTCTATCTATATCTGTACATTTTTATTGAAACACTTATTTTCTATTTTATTTTATTCTATATATGTTAGTATATAAAATATACTTGTATTCAAACAAGTATATTTGTTAAATTCTTATTCTATATTTCTGTATTGGTTTTATTCTCCTATTTTAATTTCATAATCAACTCGTTATTTGTACTCTGTACTTTTTTCCTGCTTTGCTGCTGTGACAGTGGCACGAATAAAGTATTATCTTCAAATCGGTGTACACTGTGAAGACATCAGACACTTTGATCACTCCTCTTCTGTATATTACACAAACTGTTCTTACTTTAATATTATTTTAATAGTGTTTTTTAAAGGTTGATTTGATCACACAGCTACCAGTGTAGATGTTCAGGTTTATCAATTAAAAAAAGAAGAAACATTAGGAGCATAAACAAAGTCAGTTAAGAAAACCAATAAAGAAGAGAAGTGTGGGTTACCAGTGATATTAGAGTAAATTCACAACATAAAAACAGGTTCATACCAAAGCACATACACATACTGCACAGAAATGTTCTCACAATGACCTTTTCCAAACCCGATGAGCGCCTGAAGGACCTTGGATGGATTGGTGACTTGATTGAAACGCGCACAGCTGCACGTGAGTAAATCAATATGGGTTTACCCACGATCACAGATAATTTGATTCACCTGAGGCGGTTCTGACAATTATAAACTCCCTGTGGCAGGTTTCATTAAGTTTTTTATCGAGTGTGAGTCCAGCAGCTTAAACGTGTCCGCCGTGCGTCACAGTCCAAGATGCCCACCAAGAACGTTACCGACGAGCGCCTCTCCAAATTTAAGAACAAGGGGAAGGATCCAGCAGTAAGCTGACAGTCAGAAAGTCATATAAATATTTATTTTATTTTATCTTAACTGCATCGTCACCTCTTATAGAAACTTCGAGAGAAGAGGATCACGGAGTGCGTGGAGCTGCGTAAAGCTCACAAGAACGAGAATTTCCTGAAGAGAAGGAATATCACACTGTCGTCTCTCCCGGACGAGGAGGCCCTGTCTCCTGAGTACATCTCCAACGACTTGGTCAGTTCTCAGGAATCATAACCATTTAATTCAAGCTAGTAGATTCTCTAACAGTCTGTTATTTAGGTGACTCATTTACCCATCGAGGAAATAATTAAAAACGTGAACAGCGAGTGCAGAGAGTCTCAGACGCGCGGCTGTCAGGCAGCCAGGTGAGTCCTCCATCCTGACCGTCTGCAAACATGACACCTGGGCCTCTTTGTCACGTCAAACTGTCTTCAGGTTTTGAACTGTTGACTGATGTGGGAGGAAGGTACCGACTGTAACAGACAACTGAATCTGGAGGGAGTATTGGGCATTTACACTTATCTGACATATTGAAGACAACAGCTTATTGGACACACTGATTATCCTAACATAAATTTTCCTCCTTTGAAACTAATGGAGGTAGAGGAAAGCCTAAAGTATTTTTGGTCCATATTTCCACAGAAAGCTGCTTTCTCAAGAGCGTAACCCTCCCCTGAAGGAGATCATAGACGCTGGCCTCCTGTCCCGCTTTGTGTCCTTTCTGTGTATGGACGATGAGCCCACTCTGCAGTTTGAAGCAGCTTGGGCTCTAACAAACATCGCCTCTGGGACATCCTGGCACACCCAGCAGGTCTTCTGTGTATTCAAACTTCTGTTAAGCTCAAGTGTGCCTAGCCCAATGTGTAATGTCACAAACTGTTGTGTAACATGGATTCATTTGGTCCAACATGAGCTTCAAGTCTTCATCCTCTTGAATTTTAAACTAAATCTGTATTTCTGGCCTCAGGTGGTGGAACATGGTGCTGTACCAGCGTTCATCTCCCTGCTGGCCTCCCCCTTGTTGCACATCAGTGAACAGGCTGTCTGGGCTCTTGGAAACATTGCAGGTGATGTTAGAAATTGAAATGATACCATAGCAGCCATGTCTGAAGCTGACTTTGAACCAATCCAGCCCATCACGGGGTGTTGTATACATGTGTGGGGGGGCTGTGACTCAGGTGGTAGAGCGGGTTGTCTGTGAATCATAAGGTTGTGGGTTCGATCCCCAGCTCCTCCTGTCCACATGTCGAAGTGTCCTTGGGCAAGACACTGAACCCTAAGTTACTCCCAATGGTGGCAGCTCGGTAACCTGTATGTGAATGAGTTGCCTTGTAAAGCGCTTCAGGACCTAGCTTAGGTCAAGAAAGCGCTATATAAAATGTACTCCATTTTATAATAAATACAATGCTATGAACATTTAAACACATGAAGCTACAGAGGCTCTTGCTCCTGATTTGCTTCTCAAATATCAAGCAGTACTGGAAACCATGAATCTGTTCCCTTTTTTTGACTGTTGTTTATTTCAAAACAAACCACTTGACAGGTGATGGTGCGGCTTATCGAGATGTCCTGATTGAGTGCAATGTCATCCCAGCACTGTTATCGCGCATCTCACCGGACACACCAGTAAGTAAAACATTTATTTTTCCAGCTTGGATATGTGCACCCAGGGTTTTATTAGCCTGTGGCAAGTGCTTTTAAATTCAGCTGCTCTTTGTTCTGCTCCAACATAAGCAGAAGCACTTACAAAGGCCTGTAAACATTTTTATTAAGTGTAAAATCGCTGTGTATTCTCATGATTCCAGGTCGGTTACCTGCGTAATCTAACGTGGACGCTGTCCAACTTGTGCCGAAACAAGAACCCATTTCCCCCCCTGTCTGCAGTCTTGCAGGTAATTAAAATCACTGGTTTACAGTTGTTTGTGAGCCGACCATCAGTGCAGACATTTTCTATAAGACTAATGTGCTGCATGTGGTGTTCTTCAGGTGCTTCCTTCTCTGATCCAGTTGCTCCATCACACTGATAAGGACATCTTGTCTGATGCCTGCTGGGCGATCTCGTACCTCACAGACGGTGACAACGATCGTATTGATGTTGTGGTGAAAACCGGCATCGTTCCTCGACTGGTGGAGCTCATGAGCCACACAGAGCTCAGTGTCATGGTAACGTCTCAGTCATGAAACCACACAAGTGCTCTCAGGCACTCTTGGTACAAGTTCAGATGGGGAAGATCAACTTGAAAGAAATGAACAATATTAACTTTAAGGATCAGAATGACTATAAGTATTCTTGCAGATAGACTCTGACATGTCAGGCAGATGTTCCATATTAAGGCTTTAGCTCAGACTGGAGCCAGTGAAAACCAAAGATGAGCAAAGGAGTATCTTGATGTTGGGTGTGTCTGGGCTCTGAGATGGTTTCTGTCCTGACCTCCAGACCCCAGCTCTCCGCTCCATCGGGAACATAGTGAGTGGCTCTGACCTGCAGACCCAGATGGTGATTGATGCTGGAGTTTTGACCATCCTCCCCGGGCTGATGAGGCACCCAAAGGCCAGTGTGCAGAAGGAGTCAGCGTGGGCACTGTCAAACATTGCTGCAGGACCCTGTAAGCAAATTCAACAGCTGATCACCTGTGGCCTGCTCCCTCCTCTGGTAGAGCAGCTCAGAAATGTGAGTGACCTTCAGATCTGTCTGAAACTACACAAGTAAATGGATTAGTTGCTTCAAAGACTGACATCAGAACAACTAGTTGTATTGGCATATCTGAGTCGGCTTATTTTGGACAACTCTCTGCTGTGAAAGTAACCAGATGCATCTCTCTCTCAGGGAGACTTCAAGACTCAAAGGGAGGCAGTGTGGACAGTGACAAACTTCACCAGTGGGGGCACTGTGGAGCAGGTGGTTCATCTGGTGCAGAGTGGAGCCCTGGAGGCCATCATCAACCTGCTGCAGGTCAAAGATGCTAAAGTCATTCTGGTCATACTGGATGCCATCAACAACATGTTCATGGTAAAGAGCAGGGAACTTTAAAAATGACAAAACAGAACTTTAAACAACATTTGGATCCAAACCTGATGGTAATGATAAAAGGTTTCACAATATTTTCCAGGCAGCAGAAAAGATCAATGAGACGGAGAAGCTGAGCCTGCTGGTTGAAGAGCTGGGAGGACTGGATCGCATCGAGATGCTGCAGAACCATGACAATGAGATGGTGTACCAGGCTGCACATAATCTCATTGAGAAGTACTTTGGTGAAGTAAGTAGTTGCTTATTGATTGCCTTCAGATTTCAAATTAAAAGCTTCCAAAGTCTTGTATTTGCAATTTGAAACTTTCCCAAAACTTTTTTCCCCCTCTTCTAGAGTGAGATCGAGGAAGTCAAAGTCACCAGTACAGAGAATGAGTTTGTATTTCAGAGTCCTGATGTGAAGAGAACCTTCGACTTTTAAAACTCTACCTGGACTATTTTGTGTGATGTGTTTTGATAAATTCAGTTTGAAAGCTAATAAATATTCTAAGTGTAACAAGGTCTCAGCTTGTTGTATCAACAGTACAGGGTGTGAAACAAACAGCCCTGATGCCATCTCTGCTGTTTAAAAGTTGGTTTTTTTTGTTTTTTTTTTGTTTGTTTTTTATTATTCTGAATGTAGCCAAGTCAGTAAAGATTCAGATTGCATCTAAAACTAGATCTAATGAAGTTTATTAGCACGTGATTGCCCATGCTCCAATAAAAGTTAACTGTAAGTTGTGACTTAAATTGCCAAATGTTTATTCATGTACCTCACAATCAGCCACGTGACCCATGTCTTCTAGGGCTATTGACAATTACTTGGAAAGTCTTGAGCTTGCTCTTGGTTTTATTTCTGGCCTCTGAAAACATTTTCTAGGCACTGGAATATAGTAGGGAAGAAATACTGTTAACTGTTAATACAGTAAACACTGCCACCTATTACTCGCCTTCAGTTATTTTTAATTACTTCTGAACAACCTTAACTAGTGATTGACTGAAACTGACGGGTAAACTCCAAGATGGTGCACAGTGACTTCCTCAAACCACTGTAATACAAAGGTTTATATTAACTTCTGACCAATTACTGGGACACCAGCCACAAAACAGCCAATACATCTAAACCCATAACTATACAGGTGACAACAAGGCTGCAGCCAGTGAGGAACAGGATTTCCAGCACTGAGTTTGTTACCCTGACTCTGAAGCATGACTACTGACCTGGTGCTGACACTTTTTTTTTTTTTTTTCAAGAAATATTTGTCAATCTTTCTAAGAATTAAGGGCAAACCAACAATTAAGCAAGTAATTGCAGGGGCTTTCCAAATAAAGGAAGATACTCTCACATGGCTTAACTTGTATTTCCACAGTGATTCAGTGAATTCTTGAATTGGCTTAAAGTTTCACAATCTCATAGGAAAAGACCAAGTCACTGAATTTTGCTGAAGTATCTTTAAAATTTGCATGAAATCACATGTCCTGAGTCAAATGACTGTATCCCCCAAGATACAGAAACAATTTGAGGGTCAGTTTGTTTACTCAGCATTAAACCTTTTTTTTTTTTTCTTCATAACAAGATTATACATAATATTCAGAGGTGGACAGTTACTTGTTACAGTTACTAGTATTCCTGTGGTGTGGGATCCTAGCTTCATCTTTGCCTCCAGTTGACTACATTAGGAAATAAACTGCACAGCTTCAGTAACTTCAGTTTTGTTCTTATACAGTTTTAATCCCCGGTAAATGTGGAAAGTGAAACTGAAACATCAGCAGCAGGCAGATGAAATGAAGAACAAGTCTTTTTTTGGAAATTTGGGTGAACTTACTATTTATAGCAGTGAACTTCCATCTTTTAGAGAGGAGAGAAATTCACACAAATTTTGTCTTGCAAGCAACTTAAGAAAAAACCCCAGCGCCCCACTAGCATATATAAACACCTGCAGCAGCTGTGAAATGACAGCACCATCCAAAGACCACAGACCTCAGTCACTGTCACCTGCCGCATCATTTTCTGGTAAGAATGAAATTTAACTCTTCAGTTCATTGTATTTTTGAGTGTATGTAGAAATTATAACATCAGGAACAAAAATGTTGTTAGATTCATTTTGTAGTTATTGTGTGAGTCACAATAATTTTAGTGTGAAATTACAAATTATTAAAGATTTTGTGATTTATGGGCAGGAACTAAATTTAATACAAGCACTAACTTCATTTTTTTTTTTTTTTTTTATAGTTAATCATGTTGAAGGATAAGTTGCTGATGGTTACCGTCATCAGCTGCCTGTGTGTAGGGATCAGACCTTTGCCTGCAATGACGGTAAGAGAACAGATACAGACACAGTGAGCATTTTACCTTAGAAACTAGTGCAATCTGATTGTATCTCAATGTTGGGAACACCTTTCAATATAATGCAGCTGCCATCCACATCACTCACTATAATCCAACTGATTCAAGTAGAATAATTACTTGTCTGAAAACCCCAGTGAAAATGTATCCTCTTCATTAATGTACATTTAATGGCAGAGCTGTGGGGTTGTATTTTACTACATCGCACAGATGTTCCTCAAACCGTGTTCAGCGAGTGTTGTATAAGGTATGCAGCAATATTCAGATGGTTCAGTCTGTTACTACTTTAAGGATGGGTTAATAGCAAGTATTAATAGCTACAAAATCCTGTCATTTGATCACATTTAAACAAACCAAAAATCTACAATATGTTGGTCTTAATGGACCAAAGCCATAACTTCGATTAAAACAAACATAGTAACAAAATCAATAATTATGCATCTATTGGCCTATTAAATGTTCCAGTTTATATTGACTTGGGCTTAGAGATAAACAGTCTGTGTACACAGGTGGGGCATGGAGTCAGACTATGCATTACTAAAGTAGTGGCTCTGTGCTACAAAAGAAGTGCTTTGGTAGAAAATGGGAAATATTTTTGGTATTTATATTTGGCCTGGAATTTCCCTATAAGTATATTTACTGTAAAATAACTAAAAATAGGCTTGTTATTGCATACTCCACTGAGGTTTTTCTAACTCTGAATTTTAGTTCCCTTTACAATAGAGTAATAAACAATGAACAACATTATTATTTTTCTACAGTTGCCTGAACAGAACCCCGAGTCCTCTGATGTCCTGGATGCTGTAACATCCTCTCCACACTCAGCCTCCAAAGATCCTGTGCAGCCTGACAAGATCTCTGTTCAGAAAACTACAAATACCTCGGCACAAGTGTCCTCGGGTCTGTCCGGGCTCTTCAGGATCCCTCTGAGCATGTCTCTGGACTCTGTTGATGACATGTATCACGGCTGCTCCCAAAAGATGCTCATCAGGGTGAAACGTCACTACCTCCCAAGGAGCACCAGGGAAGGTCTGCACACAACGTACACAAAACTTTGTGCCCTTAAATCCATGAGGGAGAAGGACATCTATGACCGGCTGTCCTTGAGTCACTTCAGGGCTCTGTGTGCCTACACGGCGGGGGCCTACGATGACCTAAACCAGGCCGTCCGTACAGGGAAGTCCTCCTACACGACCTCCTTTGAGTTTCATGCCCTCCACTTCCTGCTGTCTGACGCCATCAGGCTTCTGAAGCTCAACCAGAGGAGCTGCTACACCACCTACCGCAGAAGCAGGCTGCTGTTCAGCGGTGAGCCGGGACAAACCATGCGCTTCGGCTCCTTCGCCTCGAGCTCCCTCAGCGACGACCTGCATCAGTTTGGACGTAGGACCTGCTTTGAGATCCACACGTGTTTCGGAGCCTACCTCAAGTCCTATTCAGAGTTTGACGCAGAAGAGGATGAAGTTCTGATTCCCCCTTACGAGATGTTTAATATTGTCTCTGTAGACGTGTCGGGAAAAAATCACTTACAGTGTGATGTTTTCTACAAGCTGGAAACAGCCGGGATCTACAGCAGTCTCAACTGTCAGGCTGTGGATCTTTGAAACGAAATGTCTAATTTTAACCGTTTAAATTAAAATATTTTAATGTGTTTGTATAATTACTGTAAACAGTTTATTATGCTAAAGTAAATCTACTCAGGATTTCTGATCTGTTGACGATGTTTACTTGTAAAAATGTCTTTAAGAAAATGCAATAATAAAAGTTTTATATCTTCAATGTGACAAAGACTTTAAATATTTCAACAAAGACGAGTTTATTTCTAATCACATCATTGTTTAAGAAATTAGCACCATTTATTTTCTTGAATAAATATACAAACAGCTTAATTTCATTCCAGCTGATACCAAATAGTATCATTAATTCACAAAAATGGCCTTGAGTCCTAGATGAGTCCTATCATAACTTGGAAGTTGATATTTTAGAGCAAATCATGAGAAAAGCAGAGGTCCCTGATGACCCTGGTATAAAATCTACCTGTAGGAATAACTGAACAATGATAATCTCCTGCAGTCAAGATGAATAAGGCCACCACAGGTGATCTGGAGTGAACTTAGGTTAAGACTTAACATGATGATGGCAAACAAATCACAGTAAATATAAACGATGACACCTCAAGCCTACAAATAAACTTCCTTCTCAAATTTTACTTTCACACCCAAAAAACAAGAGTCTTTTGGTTTAATGCTTCAGTCAAAAAGTGAACTCCACAATTCACTGTTTTTACGTAAGACAGTATTTTCTAAGTTTCATGAGGTTTTGCAATAGGTGTTGCACCAAAAAAGGGAATCTGCAAAGTTACTGCTAAAAATATCTCTGGAAATTTTAACACTGAAGCTGAGGAGTGATTTTGGCCCCTTGTGAGAAATCAGGATGAAACGTTTCATTGAGAAACTACAACAATATATCAAAATAAAACTACTACTGCTTGTGAGAAGTGTGTTTCCCTGAAGAACCACAAAACGTCTTGTTCCAGTCGCCCGAGTCTGTGACGGTGTGGGAGTGTCTACATTTTCTCGTAGGTGAGTTCATGTCCACAGGTGGTGCAGGTTTTCTTGTAGAGGTCCTCCTCTGGATCCACCACCTCCTCTGGTCCGTATTGATGTTGGTGAGCGCTGGTGTTTTTGGTCCACATGCTGCTCCTCACTGCCCGACGCAGCTCTGACACAAACACACACAAAGTGGATGTTTAATGTTGCACAGTGGAACTGACTTGGTTTATTATTCAGAAGATTTGTATTTGTTTCATGAGCAGATCCAGTGATATTCCCCATTTATGTTACAATATGCTTCCTGTGACTACCAGTATCCTGATTATAAACACTGTCATCTACATCCATGCTGCTTTTAAGTCGTAAACATCATTATCTTCAATCCCACGCATCATACATGAAGCTCTGGATCTGTGTCCATCCCTGAGAATCAGCTGCTGCTGCTGCTGCTGCTCTATTCTCATCACTTCTGCTTTCCCACACTGTCAGACTCTCCTCATTCAGTTTCTACATCACTTCCATAGACTGTATATAGAATAGAAGAAGCTAATGTGATGTCACCCATTCGCCATGTGTGCAGTTTGGAGCCAGAAGTGAACATATTTGGATATTGAGGGAGGACTGAGGAGGCGGGTGTGACCCTTGAACCCAGGGAAACTACCCAGTGTGTTTGAGACTCCAGTTCAGCATTAATCACACTGCAGATTACAACTGTCAAACTTAACCAAAACATCTACTAAATGATAAAATGATTTTCTGATGGACCCCCAGATCACTGAGAAGAAGAGTGTACTTGAGCTAATGACATCAGAATGACTTGTCGAAATAAACATACTGACTCAGTTTTTCACAACTGAAAATGAGGATTTTGAATTGAAGTCAATTGGAGTCAGAGTTTTTTGGAGCCAGCATCTAGTGGCCATCAGGAGTATTGCAATATTTTCACTTCCACATTAGACTCGTTTTAAGGCCTTCTGCTCATCTATCAGCACCTCTGATGAGCTCTTTAAAATTTGCGACCATTCTGCCCTGCAACCCTCCTCATCTTCACTGTGATCATCCACAGCCTCCTCTGGAGTCCTCTCCATCTTCTGCTCCATCACCACCAACAATGACTCTGGTGCTCCTGTCCTCTTTCATGCCTTCATCCGGGACGTCATCCCGTCGTCACAATATCAGACTCTAACCAGCAAAATTCTTTTATTGTTCATTTTTCTGTACATCAGTAAATGTTGGACATTACTCTCAACTCATCTGTCCATATTGAACAACCACAGAGTACCACTGATGACTGCAAAGATTAAACCAATGACGTGCTGCGAAGTGAGTCAAGAAACTGCTGATAGGACAGCCAATAAGATTTCAGGATCCTGTACCCCTCCCGCCACACCTCCGAATGAGCTCATTTGATGTTTGAGAAACTAACCTTTGACCTTCTTGTTGAAGCGCTTCTGTTTCTGCACCTCCTTGTTCTCCTCCCTCGTCTCTCTGGCTTCCTCCAGAGCCTCCTCTGAACCCCACACCTCCATGCACCTCTTCTCCACCTGGGAGATACACAAAGTAGTAACTTCAAGTCCATACCAGATATTACTACTGTTACTGTAACACGGTTTGGGATTAGTCTGGCAACACTGTCTCACATGGCAAAGAAGCTGTCATAAAACTATTAATTACACGGTGCAGTAAAGTAGACATAACTTTTCATGTAAATGTGTGACTTTAATCTCAGAGAATTTCTGATTTTCTTTTTTAAATTCCTGACTTTAATAATAATATTACAACTTTAAACTAGAAAATGTCATTAATTTTTCTGTGAATATTGCTTCCCTTCTCTGATGCCATAATTTTCATCTACAATGGCCTTAATACACCAATATAAAAAGGAAAAGCAGAGGGAAAGTAAATAAAAATGAGAAAAATAATTGACCTTTAAGATATCTAACAAAAAACAGTGTTCTTAATTTAGTTATTAATTTTAATAAAGTTTAGTAAAATCTGTGTAAACTACCAAACTATCCACACACAGTTGTACCTGTAGCAGCAGGTAGAGCTTCATGTCTCCCCATCGTGGGTTATGAGGGTTTTTCTTCAATACAAACTTCAGAGGAGGTTCTCTCTTGTCCAGGTCACAGTCCTTCAACAGGAAACGCTGCTTGGCCTCAGTTCTGGAGATCAGCTTGTGCTTCTCATCGTTGTCTCTGAAGAGCAAAATAATTCCTGCTGTTATCAATCATATCAAGTCATGTTTTTTATTTATGTATTTATTTAAAGTTGGAAATGTTATAAGGAAGGTTCATCATGACTGTACAATCGAAGACTGAAAAAACCCTGCTTAATAATGCAGACATTACAGACTACAAATACAGAAAATACGACCAAACACCACTTTTTTTTTCTTCAATTAGATGATTTGCTGAATGTGCAAAATTGTGTGTGAAGCTATAAAAACATACCTCAAACATTTCCACGGAATTTGTTTTTGACACCAACAATTAAAATATGGGTGTAAATATTTAATAAAACCCATTGATAGCCAGAATAATTCATGGCTGAACAAAAGTGGCACAAAATTAAATATGTTTCTGGGGTTGTATATTTCATAATTTAGTTAAAAGTTGGTCCTTTATTGTTGTTGATTGTGGGCGTGTGTGTGTGTCTGTGTACCTGCACTTGTCACACACAGAGAGGTCAAAGCTGTTGCTGAGGTAAGAGTCCATAAAAGGCCTTTCACAGTCATCACACAGCAGGTACTCTGGTTCAATCACAGGAGCTGCAAACCAAACACACAGGTTCTCAATACACAGCTAAATAAATACTGTGAGTACACATGAAAATTTCACCCTTAAATGGTTTCTATAACCTGGGGGATACAGTCATTCAAGATCCAAGAGATTTATTGTCAGGTGCATGGTAAATAGTAGTTGTTACACCCCCCAAATAACACAGTAGAGCAATTCACAAGTACACACAATATATATGTTGTACTGTGCAAAAATATAAAGGAAAAAATAAATATCACAGAATTTTCACTTTATCCCAGATACATTAGAAAGCAATAATTCATATTTCATTTTCAAATATTTACATATGATTGTCCATTTAAGAGTGAGTC
>OOFC01013517.1:6616-21136 GCA_900323345.1 Pseudochromis fuscus | reverse complement strand
CTCTCATTAAATATGAACCCTTCTGCAGATTGGCTACAACTTTTATCAGCAAGATAGAAAGATAGATAGATAGATAGATAGATAGATAGATAGATAGATAGATAGATAGATAGATAGATAGATAGATAAAAATCTGTAACCACTTACAAACTCTTCATAGTGTGTTCCTATACATGGTGGCCTACTATAAAATTAGTTTTTGGTGAGTATCCTTAAGTATCCTGCAATGGAAATAGCAGCACACTAAGCTAAATGCTAATGTCAGAGGCCTAGCATGCTACATTTAGCAGGTATCATGTACCAAGTACCACTTTAGTTCAGTGTGTTCATGTTAACTCACAGGCACCATGCACATCGTAAAGCTGGAGCACAACAAAACCAAAGACAGACTTTTTTTTTTTTTTTTTACCTGTCAGTGTGGTGTTACTTGAAAAGTCCTCAAAGGCTCAATAAAGGTAGCTATAACAATTTGATGTAATGGGATTACTGAAGACATTTCTTTACAAAGAACAGTCACAAGATGAGCCGTCGGTATCCAGTGGGCATCAGAAACATCTGTACCACATGTAATCATCCAGTAGTCGTTGAGATTTCTCAGACAAAGCTGAACCAGTGATCTCATCATCCTGTCAGATTACTTTACATTAGTTGTCTTTCACATCTAAATACCTAATTGATTAGATGCTAAGTCCACTGAGTAGTTTACATGTGGTGTTATTCAGAGTGAAAGGTTGCACTGCTTGTAATTACAAATCCAGCATTTGATTGACATAATTGATTGTGTCTTTATTGTTCTCTGTGTGTTGACTGACGGCTCACTTCACACATTATCTGAGTGGACCTTTGGCTTTAGTATTAACCTCACAGTTCATATCACACATGACCTGAGCAGAGTGAGGTGATATCATCTTTGAAGTTGTTAAAGTCACATGTGATGCAGGATGATTGGACACAGACAGAAAACATTGTTTAAATATGATTTTCAGACCTTGGAAAACCTTCTCTTGTCAGCTTCAGAGTGGGTTATTGTTGTCATCCTCTACTACAGCTTGATTGCCAGAAGAATTGATCTATCTGTTGCTCTTTCTCTCTGATCATGTGCTCTCTGTTCTGTTTTCCTTGCTGCTGCCTTTACCTACTTTGTCATAACACGGCTCAACACGATCGGCTCAGAAAGGTCAGGAGAGAGGGTGAGAGGGTGAGGGCGAGATAAGGGAGTGATCCCCACATTTCACACACACCTGTTTCTCATTCCCATGCTCATCACTCTTGACAGAGCAGACAGGCCCGTGAGGAAGAGCAGTGCACGAGAGCCACTGGAAATATTTCACCGAGAATATAAACAGACTCCAAAACAGAGCCGTGCAAAGGCTCACACGATCCATGCATAGTGTATATATCATACCTCCTCTTCTTTGGTATTTTCTGCTGTGCTGCCCTTGAGAAACACTTTACATTTAGCAGAGTAAGACTGTGAAGTTGGGCTGGAGCTCACAGCAAAAGTGTTAAACTCGAAGTTTCAAGGTAGGAAAGCTGTGTAAATGTGAAGCTTAAAAATAGCAAACAGGCTAAACAAAGCCTTAAAAGAATAGAGGTTTTAAAAACAGATCAAGACGCTCCTGTACTATAGAGGAATGGCATTTCTCAGAATAGAAATTCCTCTTTCTGCAGAACTAACTTTGAGCAGGCAGTCACGCCACATTTGGGGCACCTCCAGACTGGAGCCGTGGTCGTCCTCTGTCACATCTGGGGGCAGTAATACGATCTGCTGATCCCGTTCCCTGACCTCTGCCCCCCGCAGCCCCAGCCCAAGGAAGCCACACTTCCTGCTGAGCACTGTGTGCGAGGTGGCGAGCGACCTCAACCTCGTTTGACACCATCCTCGCCCAGAGAAGGACATGTCCACCATCTCTCTGTCTGCTCCTACGTGGCTGTGGATGGTCGACGTGGCAGGTGGTTAATTCCTAGCACGGGTCCTGGTGCCAGTCAGTTATTTAAGACCCTGTTAACTCGGAGCGATAATCCTGTAAAAGCTGCGAAACATCACGTACTGAGAGGGTGACGGAGACAACAGGGTTACATCCAGGGACTAAAAGGATCTGAAATGTTTCAACTGCGGGAGATCAGGCTGGTAGTTGTTAGTGGTACCACACAGAGGTGAGAAACCCTCACCACCTCCGGCCTCCCACAAGTGTTTATTTAAAAAAAAAAAATCTCCATCTTCTTGATCATTTTGCCTGTTTTTGAGTCATTCACAGTGTTGTTGTCCTCAAGCTGTTTATAGCATAAAATGCTCACCATCATCAAAGTTAAAAAACATCTTCAGGCATTTCTTATTAAAGTATTTATTCCTACTTCCACCAAGGAGGTTATGTTTTCAGCTGGTTTGAATACCTATTACAAGAGGTCCTTGGTTTATGACATCCTCAACCTTCACGGTTATGTCGCCACCTCTCAGGAATTTATAAAGAAAATCTCGCTCCTTCATCGTGACGTACGGCGTTTGCGATGTTAAAATTTTGCGTGGGAACTAGTTGGCAAGCGGAGAGGAAGAATACATCATCACGTGGTACTATACGAAGAAGACGACTTTCTTTATATTCGCCGGTCGGATTGTACTACATCCATACACCCAGACAGAGCAGACCGCTATGCCGGTCCACGTTCTTGTGTTTGAATGCAAGCGGCTTCTGCAAACATGTCATAATGAGAATTAGGCAAAAATGTTGAACATTGCTGATTTTTCCCAGGAAGCCACCACTCAGGGTGACAATGATCTCGGGGTAATGTCGGGTTAATTAGGGTTAAAAAGGGTTAATTCCGATTCATGGCTAAAATCGACTTAGGTTGCGCTGTACAAACAGGATTCCGACGTAAGTCAAGGACCTCCTGTACTTATGATGGGTAAATGTTTTAACATGCTTTGATGAACAACCAGTAGGGGGCAGCAAGAATAGGTTGCAATCAGACATAGATTATGCCAAGGTGGAGATTTCTGCTGAGTGCTTTCTACTTTCCTAAATTGGATTTAAAAAGTCAGTTGCAGTGCTTCATCAGGACTTTATGGAAATGGTTTGATCAGATGGGATTAACAGTGGCCAGACGACACCCAGACTGTCCTCAGACTGTCCTGATTAGTGCAACAAACGTAACACCACCTTTTTTTCCAGTTGAGCTACCAGACTTCGAATCAGTCAGAGGAGCTATGAAAAGAAACTCATTAATGGGGAAATAACCAAAATTGTTGTTATTTGTTGAAGAAAACATCTTGAGTGAAACATCTGTCGAGCAGCAAGGACATTTTAATCTATTTCCAATACAAATCAGCTTATTGAACCAAACTGTGGTCCAAGCATCAGCAGATCAACAGCTGAAAACTGGACCGCTTAGTGTGCAAATGTATCAGGTTTCACATAGACACCTTAAACACATCTTATTTGGTAAGCAGTTGTCTTCATGTATTGGACTTAAAGATTATTTTCGAATTGGATTGAATAGGACTAAAATAACATAAAAAAAGATTTAATAATTTGTGTAACAGCTTGAAATAAGTTCTTAAGGGCTCTCTAATGATAAGAAAAGGACTCAATAAGATGAAACATTTTGCAGAGTGCACCAGTCTTTCATCTTCTTCATTTTATATTCAAGATTACATTCAGTAAAATCCTAATATCTCCATGACATGGCTCATAAAAGCACTTTCTCGTAGCCTGTATTAATCACGACTCTGTGAGTATCTGTCCTGACACATTTCACAGGATTGATGGGCAGAGTCGTATCCAGTTTAAACACGTTTTTACATCTTCTTATTCAAATACCTCAGCATCTTTCCATAAGCCAGCGCTGAACTAGTTTCCTCAGGAGCCTCTTTGCAGCTTCTGTTTACACTTGTTATCTGACACCAGGAAACTGGATACCCACGAAAAATCAGAAAGGTATTAAACGTCAAGTCGCCAGACTTTTTATGTAGTTCCTGTCTTTCCATATCACCCAACTGCATGAAGTACAGGGATAGATTTATTTATATGAAAGTTAAACATTGGTCCTACTTTTAAAGACCAAAAGATTTAAAGGGACATCTCAAAACAGAGGATGGTGAGATAACATTATAGGTAAATGAGATGGGGACAAACCCATAATTTTTTGTCCTCACTCAAACTGAAATTGTTCCTCCCTGAGACAGAGGCACCAGCACAGGCTCACATACCCACACAGGCCTGAGGATTAATGACACATCAAAGGGAGTAAGCTACTCAGTGGCCAGCTTCCTGCCCCGGCCCATCTTGGACCATTTGCTGGCATCGCTGTAGCTGATGAGGGCCGTGTGAGCCATGTGGTGGCTATTTGGAGGCACAGAGGTAATCATCCGAGGCACTCATTGATGTAGCAGCACTTTGTCTTCTGTAGGTTAAGTTCAATTGGAAGGGGCACCGTAACCTGTTGTGGTATCGCTTAAACTTCATGGGAAATCTCGGTGTGGAAATAAAAAAAAGAGTGCTCCTTGACTTTAACTGTGAAATCATTTATTTCTTTTTTTCTAGATAAACATCATTGTTTCTCACTGGTGCAGCCTTTCAGTGTTATGTCTGTAAAATGAAACCGATATACTTTCTTGGATTACAATAATTGGAAATGCTTATTGTGAGTCAGGAAATACAACTTTTATATAAAAGTTTAGCTGTGGGATTTGGTTTAAAATTGACTGTGAGATTCGACAATTATCCTTAATTTCATGTTAAATTATTGGTTAGCTGACTAAGTGTATTGTGAAAGGTGCCACTTGTAGTGATAAACAAACAGAGAATTATCCCCAAATTGTTCCCGAACCAGCCGTTCCCCTCAGCTCTGTAGACCTGCAGGGGAACAATGTGCTGCTTTCAGCTTGGGTTGGTTTTCTGGAGCAGCTTCCCTGTTTGGATTCACGCTCCCTGTTCGGTTTTTTCAACAAAAAATACTAAAATAAACCAACTATACACTACAAAATCGTCAAATAGACAAAGTTAGTGATTAACTGGAGCAACTAAAGAGGCAAATACTTTCTTCAAGATTGAATGGAAATCAAAACAGTGAAAAAAACAGAATAAATATTCAACTTGCACTCACCAGAAACACCCAGATTGTAACTGGAGCTACATGTTCAGAGATTCATAGATTTATAAGGTGAGGATATGTGAATCTGTATTTACATTTATGTCCGTATTTTACATACATTTATTTATATATTTATAATTATCCCATTGTTTCCAAGGGGGGAAAAGTTTTGAAGTGGCCAAATACTGATATTCCAAAAACAAAATTCATCAAAATGAAAATGTGAAAAAAATAAATATCAGCTTCAGATTTTTCCCTGAGCTAAAAGAGACAGAATAATTATCAAATGAATGATAATGTGTAAAGAACCAACTGTTTGTTAATAAGTTTACGATCTCAACTTAAAAAGAAACAACGTGAGTGAAGAAATTAGGTCAGCACAGTCATTGTCCTCTTTTAGGTCCAGAGGTTACTCAAGGTCCGTTTTTACTTTCCAAATGTCTTTTATTTTTTAACCTCATACTGTTTTACATTGTTTTGCTTTATTGTTTCTGTGTATTTTATTGCTGCAAGTGAAGCACTTTGTAACTTGTGGTTTTTAAAGTCCTTTCTAAATAAAGATTATTATTGATACATCATAATAGGAGTGCTGCATTGGGTCACCTGGTATTGCAAGTTTAATGTGAAGGAGATATTATGGTTTAGTTACCACATACAGTCTCATGCTTCAAGTAGTATTCAGCCAAAATCTTTCCCATACTTTATCTAACCAGCTTCTTTGAAGTGTCCAAATATAACCATGTAAAACATAAATACTGTAAAATACAACATCATCTCTGGAGGATCAGTTCACTGTTATTCATACATGATCCATTTCCATCAATGTCTACCTAAGTGACTTAAAGCCCAGACCTGATGGCTGACTTGAACACGCTCACGCCGGTGTGTCCTCCTTTGTTTATTTTGCCCTCTGCCCTGACCTTTACCCCTGTCCCCACCACTCTCCTGCAAGTTACGACACCTTTTGTTTGGAGTTTACATCTGGTGGAGGAAGACCATGCCCCTGCATTGTTATGTTTTAGTGCTTACCGTCTTTCTCACAGAAGAAGAAGAAGATATACAAAAAGGGAGGAAGATGTTCACAAAGTCTTGAACATGTCAGAATAGTTGACCCAGTGCCGCACTTGTTTGGATGTGCCTTGTTTTGTTTAAATCTTCGACATGCCGCTGGTGTGATTGATATTTGGGTTGTGGCCATATCCTGCCAAGGTGTTAGGCCGTGTGTTGTGGATCACATGGTCTGTGGACAGCCCAGGGCTCTATTGTATTGTTGGCTGAAAAAAAGAAATTCATAATATGTTGGGAATCCAAAGTGAGAATGGCAGGAATGCAGTGTGCGCAGTATTTCCTCATATTAAAGATCAATATTTGTGTTAGTACAGAGAACAGCAGCTTTTTCATGTCGTAGATAGACATTCTCTGGGTATTTCCAGTTGGCTCGGGGATTCATAGCCTTTGGCAGAACATCTTTCCTGTGGTGAAACAATACCAGAGGCTCTCACCAGAGAGAAGGAGCTGGCATTATGGAAAGCACGCTGCAGCGAGACTTAGAGGTCAACCAGCCAATAGGTCTCCACACAAACAACCCAAACCAACACATTCAGGCTTTTCTATGAAAACAAACACTGGAAAGTCGAGGATTAGGGTTTGTATGTGGGTCAGAGTCTCTCAGCTGCTTGACCGGAGAGGTTGTCATGTCTGGATGGCAGCTCTGCCACCTGCAATAATACTGAACACTGTAAAAGTTGAGGTGTTTGTTGGAACAAGACTGAAAATTGGGACACCGCGCGTTTGGCGTGCGAGCTCTAAAATACCGGATATTAAAGAGACTCTCGACCCAATATCACCACATTTGGGATCCTCACCTCAGCAGTTCTGGTCTGCTTGACCTTTGAACTTTATTGTGCTGATGGAACATTTGTCTCAGAGGCAAACTACACATACTAAGCATGCTATTTTTTTTTATGATTCATGTTAATTATTGTGGATTCCAGTGATGACAAGTTTTTGAAAAGTCTTAGCCTTAGTCTATTACCACTGTGACCCTGATGGTATAGAAGATGGATGGATGGATGGATGGATGGATGCATGGATGGATGGATGGACAAATGGATGATGGCTGGTTGGATGGAGGATGGATGGATGAGTGATGGAAGGATGATGAATCGTTGGATGGGTGATGGATGGTTGGATGGATGGATGGATGATGGTTGGATGGATGGATGATGGTTGGATGGATGGATGATGGATGGAAGGATGGATGATGGATGGAAGGATGATGAATGGTTGGATGGATGGATAATTAAATGGATGGATGGATGGATGGATGGATGGATGGATGGATGGATAGATAGATGGAACATTTTATGTACCTTCTGTCCTAGGACCAGAGTTTTTGTTTTGTTTTGTTTTGTTTTACTATCCAACTCTTACATGAAATACAACTGTAGAACGTACCTGTCAAATTTTACTGATATCCAGAATGTACTGAATATATTGTCACCAACATAATAATTCCAATTAAATGCTTCATAAAAGAAATAGTAAAGATTTCATCTTCATCTTATTCATCTGGATAATTTTACTCTTCTTCTGACCTCACTGTCCATATATCAAAAGAAAAAATTTAAAAATTGGAAAGCTTATAAGTTCACTGTGTTTGTTTGAATATCATTTCACACTCGTGTTGGTTACAGACTTTAATAAAGAGCTGTTTAGCTACTTGTACCAGTTGTTTAAAGTCTTACTCAGCTGCGTGATGGAGGATGAGTCTGGACAGTAACAGCTTACTGGAAGTAAGGCAGACTTCAAAGGTTTGGATCACAGAAGTGAGAGGTCACCAAACAGTCTGCGAATTCTCTCCAAAAAAAAATCTGTCAAGCAGCTGCCACGGAGCAGATGCAGATTTGGATCGAGGCTAATCTGTAAAAAACACAATACTCCTCTGGAGACACAGCAGCTCAGACCTATAAACCCAGCCCTATGCCACATCTACACCAGCAATTAGTAACATTATGGAGGGCTCAACATCCTAAACAGGCCACTTCCGCCTCAACTGTACTCCTCTAGTGGAAGGACCAGGTGAAATTAAAATGGTTTCCACATGCATCTCTGCTGCCTGGTGATATATGGCTGCTGTACGCGAGCTAATGAGCTACACCGAGCACAGGGGGCATCTGGGAGATGGTTTGCAGACTGATCCTAAATCCCACAGTAAGTGAACAAGCTAAACAAAGCCTCATTTAAGGAGAGTCATGCTCCAACAACTTTTCCTGTTGTAATTCACCCTCGGACGAAGTCCACTGAAAGAAAGAGGATGTTGTCCGTCTTTCTGTGGTCCAATAGTTCCCTCTGATTTATCCTTGTCCAACAGGAAGAAAGAGGTCTCATCGCCCGTCCTGTGGCAGAGGTGTGGAGAAGAGTAAGTGTTCCAATGAGAGGCCCTATTGTCCCCTTAGGGATGGAAGTCTGGCCTTCCTTTGTGCTTGTCCCTCAACAGGAGACACTGAGCTTTTACCATGAAGGGGTTTCAGCCTGTGGGGACATGCGTGGGTTCACTGTTACTCTGTGAAGCAGCTCCGCTTGTTTTTGAACAGCAAGGTGGTCGGATGTGGATAAACCGGTGCTTGTCAACACCTATCTTGTCCCAAAACATGGAACTAAGTGGACACACCTTGTAGAGACATGAGCTTCGGGTGACGTGGCACAGTTTGCTCGTCTCTTGTTTGTTACCGATTGGGCTCACACAAGTAGATCTTTCATGTTGTTGATTTAAACTTTAGCAGATAATTTGGAGCAGAACTCTGCATACTCAAATGGTTTTAGGTACGAAAGACAGCAAGTAAGCATTATGATCTAATTTGAAACATGTGGTTTAGTTAAAAAGGGTTCCAATTTTAATGAATGGAGGCTTGCAACCGTTTGGTCGGGCCATGTGCTCACCAAACGCTGCTCCAGCTAATGAGCAGCGTTCTGCCAGGCCAAAGGATTTGCACCCAGGTGCCAAAGTGCCTGTTGCCTTTCTGATGAGGACGCTAACAGGCAGCCAGCATCTGAGCCAAATCCTGGGTTGTAATTCAACCAGTGTCCAAATAACCGTGAAACCACAAGTAATGGATCAAAGCCAAATGCACGGATATGTAGCTCTTTAATGTCGTACTCTTCTTAATTTTAAATGACAGCCATTTATCAAATGCGGCATCTGAATTTACAACTTTATATGATGTTAATTCCATTGAGAGAATGTCTGTTTGTCACTAATGAGTTTGTGGCCCCGGGGAAACAGATTTACAGTCGCTTGAAAGATGCGTTCCCACCCGAACAAACGATTCACGATAACACGTGGGTACAAAGAGGGGAGCTTTTCATAATGCGCCCCAGTTGGGCATTTGGTGGTGTTGTGTGCAACCTTGCATGAGGTCACTGCGCTCGCAGATTTTTGCACCATTCTTTAGCACATGTCACTGTGATGCTGGCAGTCTGGGAGCTCCCATGTTTCATGGCTGTCAGTCACAGAGGTGGTCTGAGCTTTTAACCCTGCAGAGTTTCAAAGAGAATGGATTTTACCCAGTGCCATCAGCCTTAATCAAAATCACATTGTCTACAGCTATTGGCCCATGGTGAAACTTGGAGGCTTATCCTGAATTTAACTTTGATTAGCCCGGGTCTTTAGATTGAGTTGCCCGCCATCCTCTGCTCTTTGATCTGCTGGAGCTCTTGCAGGAAGCTTTAGTACCCCTAATCAGCAGTTTGTGGACCGGTCCAAGCTTCCCTGAGGGGTGCAGAGAGGAGACTGACCCACAATGCGAGCTTTAAAGGGTGAGACTGAAAGGGCGAAAACAAGGCCAGATTGGCAGACGTGCAGTCTGGCTCCAACCATGGATATCCTCAGGGTACTCCCATGCCTAATGTCACGCAGCCATTAAATTAAGGAGTCTCTGTTAAACTGGACACAACTGCTTTAGACGCCAGGATCTGACACACTGACACCCTTTATGTGACCATTACAGGGACCATTGCCCAGTGCACAGTTGTTGACATAAAGGGGAGTTTTGACAAAGCTGGAGGGCAGTGGTAAATCTACAAAACACTCTGCTGCTCGACTGGAGACTTAATAGTTCAGCATGTTGTGTAAATTGTCCAGCGCAGACTGAGGATCTTCTCCAGCTGTTGTAAAATGACAGGGAAAGATCAGAAAGCAGCTCCACCAATTGAAAAAAAATCATCATTAATATAAGAATAGTCAGTCAGTCAGTCATTTTCTATACCTGCTTTCTCCACACTTGGGTCGCAGGGGTCTGCTGGAGCCTATCCCAGCTGTGATTGGGCAGGAGGTGGGTACACCCTGGACAGGTTGCCAGCCTCTCGCAGGACTAACATAAAGACAAACAACCATTCACACTCACACTCACACCTATGGTCAATTTAGTTTGATCAATTCGCCTAACAAGCATGTCTTTGGACTGTGGGAGGAAACCTGAGTACCCGGAGAAAACCCACCATGCACAGGGAGAACATGCAGACTCCACACAGAAAGGCCCGAGTCGAGATTGAAACCCCAAACCTTCTCGCTGTGAGGCACAAGTGCTAACCACTGCACCAATTATTTTTATTTATTTTATTAAGAGACAAAAAATGTTGGATTTAAATGGCTAATTGCAACTGTAGGTGGCATGTTGCCCACCAACACCATCAGGGCTGAAACATGCTTCTCTGTTTCCTTTACATCTGTATGAACTTGTGTAGCTGTAAGATTTTGGGGTTTTTTTGTCGTTGTTGTCTTTGTTGTTTGGATTTCTGCTGTTTTCTGGTTCAACCTAATTCACCTTAAAACTGCAAACATTGAGATTTGGGATTTATGCTCATCTGCAAGCCTCTGCCTGACCAGTCAAACATTTACAGTTTGTCAGCTGTAGCTTGTGAACACCTCATGCTGCGTTTGAGTCACCCAGAAAATAATGATTGGTTAATTTGTGTAACGTTCATGTTGTTGTAGAGTGCAAACTTGAACAAACATGATGAAGCTAAAACCCTTATGACTTTGGTGAAAAAAAACACTGCAACATTCTTGAACTGAAATCATTAATACTTGTTATATGAACTCCAGCTGAAAACAATTCAAATAAACACATTTGAAACATGACAAATGGAGCTAATAAAGCAGCATTTAAGCCCATCTGGGCTGCAGGAGTACATCAGACAAACTGGTTGGCAACCACAGTCCTGGTGTTTCCAGCGCTCCTATTTCATCACTGGTTTGATGATGGGATTGACTCCACCAGTGAGGGATAAGAATCTGGTTCCCACTGAGGGTGTATGTGCTAAAAATCCAGCTTCATGAGGAAACCCAGCAGTGATCATCTATCAAGTAGCCTTCACATGGTCTCTGGGGGCTAATAGTCGGGACCTGCTTGGAGACCTGGGACCTTTATGCCCTCTAAACACTGTCAAATGGAGCTTGACCATCCTTTCTGCCTTTTGATTCAGACCTCCCACTCAGGTCATACGTCTGTTTGTTGGTCGGTGTCTTCTGTCGTTTTGTCTGGAAGTGCTCCTGGATTGACCCTGGATGCACTGCGAGTGAACAGAGGATAACTTCTTCTTTGTTTTATACCTGATGTTCACACATTTCCTCAATAATAAAACAAGTAAATCTGTAAATTATGTGTAAATTGTTTTTGTATTTACATGTATCACTGGTTTTGTGTTGCACCTCATCCCATCCATCTTCAATTGATTTGCTGTGCTGTAGGGTGAAAAGGTCAGTCACGCACACACTCTTCAATAGACATACAAGCCTTAAAAAAAGTTTCTAGTATACAAGTACCACCACGTTAACAGATAACACTACAAGATTACTGTTCTGATATCTCAAATAAAAGATTAGCTGTGGCAAAAAAAAACAAAACAAAACACCATTTTAACTTCAAATCTGTTTGTCCTCTTGTTATTCTTAACTCTTCTCCTGCTCCTTTTATCAGCTGCAGGTTTCTGTGTTGTCTCCAGAGACAAAGCATTAACAACGGACAAGCTAAAAACAGGAAACAGAGAGCCTCTCTGGTTTCGTCTCATTGCTCCCAGGAAACAGCCAGGCAACATTTTAAGAGACTGAGTGACAGAAACCAGAACACACACACTTAAACACACCTAAAGTCTGTGGCATCAGGCTTTATTTACCTCCTTGACACCTTAATCCTCCACTTGTTGACGTGGTGAATGGAAATTTACCACAAGTTTTACAGTGACCTCTCTGAAAACACTGATCTGGTCTGAAAAAGTCCAAGAATTCACAAAACAGAAGTGACATGAGCTGTACTTACTGTAAGACATGATGTTATGCATTGGTCACTGTTTGAAGAAACAGAGGAATTTTATTGGACATCTGGTGATTCATGAATATTGGGAAAATAAGGTTGTTCTGTCATTACGTCACATCCTTGGAGGAGATGTTTTCTTTTGATTCTCTGGAGCCGATGTTTTGGTATCGAGACAATATCCTGAGCTTTAACAATACCTCTGAATCAGTGGGGAACATTTCCAGAAGAAGAACATTTATTTTTAAGAGTATAAACTTGGGAAACCCCGTGGAAATTTGCTGTAGAAAGGCTGATAACACAGTTCATATGTGAAAATTAACTTTCCAGTTAATGTTAGCAAATGGGAGACTGAATCTCTTTTGCTATCAAGAGGAATTTCTAGAAAAACCTCCATCTTCAGCATCTATCACTTGGACAAATACACACCCACATACAGATGAGGAGTGGGAGTCCGACCTGAGTGACTTACAGCTGTGTCAGCACAAGCTGGAAAAATCCAGGAGAAAAAACACAGGAGAAGAGAAGGCAGGGGGATAAAAGGAGATAAGATGAAGGGTGTTTGTGTTGGCCTGCCTCGTCCTTCAGTCTTTGGAGTTTTAGTCTACGTATGGGTGGATTTGTATGATGAAAGTGATGGTGTCCACACTATATAAGTGTGTTGAATCAGCACATCTGCCCTCCTCCTCCTCCCTCTTGTGTACCTACAGTGTTCTGCAATCAGTGTTTGCAAGTTAGTGTTAATGGGACTGATAATGTTAAATGATGAACTGACCGACCCCTGTGGGCTGATGTGAGTGGGACTGTCAGGCTTCAGTAAACTGTGTGATGATGACTCATTCTGATTGTGTGAAGAGAGAAAGTTCTGTTTGTTCAGATCCTGTTATTTTCTCCATCTTTATGGAGAACAATCGCTGTGAAATCTCTTTGAAAACTGATCAAATATTCCAGAGATTTTCAAACAACTGCGCTTCACCTTTTCCTCCTTTTGACAGACTTACGAATCAAGTGGGTGAAACACAACTTTATTTGTCCATTGTCAGTTCCAGTATTTATTCAAACATGATGGTTCATCCACAAAAAGTTTAACAAAACCAAGAAATGCAGTGTAAAGTTGTGCAAAACGATGTCAACGTTGCAGAAAAGTTGTCTCAGTGAAAATTACAGCAGTCATACCATGTCAAATAAAATACTACTCCAGTAATATAAAACAAGGGCCTTGTGGTTTTAGCAGCAGCCGTGTCTATTGCCATGAAATTGGATGTGGAATTGCTTAAACAGCAAAACAAAACTGCAGTCAACCAAAGTCAATGGAAATTTCTAACATTCTTGAAACCCATCAATCTTTGGTCATTCAGGAAATTACTTTATGCACTTGTGAAACTGCACATCAAATACTAACAGAGGGGTGTGGCAGCACTTTAGTTCAAACTTATTAAAAATGTTACCATGGTAAATTTATTTTGCTTGAGAAAATAATGACATGCTCTTTGAGATTTTGAATTCAATAATAAATTAATCAAGTTACATAAATTAGAAATTGCAAATGTGGCGTTCTGAAGTGAAAATTGTATTTGAGTGTCACTGTGGTACACAAGGTTCATATCAGCTCAGAGAATATGGAAAAACTGAGTCCTACACAGAGTCCTACTTTCATCAATAATTTGGTATCTGATTGTGTCTGTGCTCGACTGAGGCTCTTATTACATTTACCTAAGCAGTGATGTGAGAACACCTGACCTCAAATAGGCTCCAGAAGACTCAATAGAAAACTTATTGTTGAAAACTGTGTGTCAAAAAACAGATTTACAGTGTTTCCTGCTCTAAAAACCAAGTAAACTAGTGAAAAGTAAAACCAGTGAATGCATGTTCAAGGTTACATTATATGAAGTTTGTCTCATCCAGTGGAAATAAAAGCAAACTGTGACACTTTTTTAGTGACTGTAGCTTGTCAACAATTCTGTAAGAGCCTGAAATCACATGTTTTTCTTCTGTAGCGCTACATATGTAATATGTAGGTACTGTACATGGCATGTCTAATTAGGACTTTAATGTGCATGCATGTATAATGAGCTGTTATGTGAGTCAGAGGACCTGATCCTAAATTAGTCTTTGT
>OOFC01013516.1:0-16018 GCA_900323345.1 Pseudochromis fuscus | reverse complement strand
GCCGGCCCCGACGTGCACCGAGACGACGGGCGAGGGGGGGCTTGGACCCCGTTCAAACCTGCTCGCAGGTCTAGTTTTAATTATTATTACTGTCTTCTGCCAGTAGGTAAACCCTCAGTGACTCAGTGTTAGTTGGTCAGACTCGGCTGGAGTTACTTAACATGTGTTCACATGGTTGTAGCATGTCTGTGTGATCCAGTGTAATCTTGGATTTTATGACCATTGTGTGTGTGTGTTGCAGACTCTGTGTGGGTGTCTGTGTGCAGTTTGGCACACTGGGTGATACAGATAAATGTGTTATTTAGCAATTCCCCGGGCCATTTTCTACCCTCCAGCCAACCGCAAATATGCCACACCGTCCATCTGTTCCTCACTAAAGTTAAATGTTTCTTTTTGTCAAGGTTGTGCAAACAAAGAATACTGATGGTGAAACTATGTGACTGATGTGATGTCATTCACCATTCATTTATGAACAAATAACTGCTTTACTAATGGCTTCTTTGGATTAGGAGTTGGTCAAAATCATTTTTGAAACTGGTTATATAGCAAAGGATCATGATTGTCAGTAAGTGTTTGAGTGTTTCCTCCCTCCTTCCTCCAGGGTTTTTTTCGACGGACCATCCGTCTTAAGCTGGAGTACGACAAGTGTGAGCGCCGCTGCAAAATCCAAAAGAAGAACCGCAACAAGTGCCAATACTGCCGCTTCCAGAAGTGCCTGTCAGTGGGCATGTCCCACAATGGTGAGTCCCACAGAGTGCACAGCACGGCAGTTCTGGGCTGTGCCTCCAGCTCAGCTGCACACGACACACACACATCAACGTATCTCATTACTTGTAAACACATCCTCCCCACCAGAGTACCACAGTTGTGCTGTTGCCAAGAAAGATTGAGAGAGCACGTACGCATATAATTAGCACAAATAAGAAATCTAACATTACAGTTGGGTGTTGCACGTTGAGGCAAGTCACTAACAGACCACTAATGTGCACTATTATACAGCTGTGCAACTTCCCCCAAAATATGCCAACTTCAGCATTTGGGCCATTTGTATTTTCTTTTTATGAATCATGCAGTTATAGTCTTTACAGTTGTCTGGCTCTGTGTCTGTGTCTGTGTCTGAGATGTGAACAGGAAGGGAAAATGCAGGACTGGGAGGGCTCATCCACCTCATTATGTCATCACCTGCTTGCACATGCCTACACAGCCTGAGCTTTATTCAGGTTGCTGCACATGTAGCTTTGAAAATTAAAAAGACACATTTTGTAAGAGTCAAATAATCCAAAATGCTTGAACTAATTATTATTGATCCAAATTAATCACATGTGATGTGTGTGCATAAAAAACAGATTGAATAACTTCATCTTCCTTACACTTTGTTTTACAGCAATCATTTAAATTCCCTTTAGATAGATAGAAAACTTTATTTATCCCCACAGGGCAATTCAGTTTCTACAGTCTGCCAACCACATACAACCACTGATTCACATAATTTAAAGCATCAAGGGAACACTACAAGGGATATTGAAGGCAAGGCAGAGAGGAGAAATATATACTAAAAGCAATAATCTGAAAAGAAAACACCAGGCTAAAAAGAACAGGTGCAGACAATATGAGGCAGAAATACAATAAAAGCAAGAATAAGGGTATAAAAAAAATCGTAAGGAATGAAAATGAGCAAAAGCTGCACGGATAATAACTAACAAATAAATAGATAAATAGAGCCAAATTGCACATAGCAGTTAAAATGCTTGGTCAGTTAATTGTGCACATTTCAAGGTAACGTGAGGGCAGAGGGACAAATAACTGTGAATACCGGATGGTCATCCTGGGAGGCTGCACATACCACTGTCCTGATGGTATTGATGTAAATACTCTGTTAAGGACATGACTCTGATTCAGGATAGCCTGTTGGAGGACACGTTTCTCCCGGACATAACTCAGGTCATTTGGATTACAATCTTTGTAGAGCAGACTTTGACAGTGTAATTCAGACCATTCCTCTGTCCTTCGCTGCCAAGCTGTTGAACCAACAGATATTGGTTCTCTCTGATATATCAGACAATTCCAACAGAGAATAAAATATTTTGAGAGAATTCAACATTTTTCAAAGAGCAAATACTAATATTGAAAAATTGTGTTTTAATTTTGTGACAATACTTTCTGCAAGAATTTACTCAATCTTACACTTGCTTACAATCTAATAAAGGTGCTTTGGATTTCACAAATATTACCTGTGCGTGTAACAGATGTGAACACACTGTCAACATGGACTTTCTTAAACATCTTACATTATTTTGTTCATCTGTGTTGTTTATCTTTCTTTGAAATATGGGAATATTGATGTTGGAGAAAGTGATTGTGGTGATTTTTGTCCACACTGTAAACATGCAACATGCTGACACTGGGCCATGGTCAGTGTCCTGACTGGAGGATGCTCTGAAACGTATTTCACAGATAACATTTGTGTATATGTGGCAGTTCAGGTGCTGGTATTTGCTGGTCTGTCAGCTTGTCTGTGCTGGAGGGATCAAAGAGGTCAATGTAGTCAATAGGTTTACATATTGACTGTGCACACTGTGCAGATATTCCATGCTGGTGGCAGTGAACTTGTACATGTAGGAGCTGGATGGAGTGTCTCTGTTATGTCTCATGCACTTATTGAGCTTCCCGATGCTTTCTTAAAGCATAGTCTAAGTTTTGATCATGACTGTGCTTTAAGCCTAACGGTAGCAGTATTTCTGTCAGCTGCCCTTCCTCTTACGGTATACATGTATTGAGTTTCATAGACCTAAATGTAACTGTAGAGAGGGAGGAAGGACATTTGAGACCAGTGCAACCTGATCTTTTGAGGTCTAGTGGTCTGAGATACCACCAGACCATAGCGCTGCTAATTCTGGGGGTTTGTCCCTCTGTTTGTATCGACTAATAATTGATCGACAGTTGAATCTCACCATACCGAAGGCTTCTTCATACAGTGGTCTTGCCTTGAATTACTTCCAATGAGGAGGTTGTGTGTTTGCCTGTGTTGGTTTGTCAGCAACATTACATAAAAGCACTGAACAGAGAGAGAACAATTACCGTATTTTCTGCACTATAAAGCGCTTCGGATTATAAGACGCACCTTCAATGAATGGCCTATTTTAAAACTGTTTTCATATATAGGCCGCACCGCATTATAAGGCGCATAAAAGAAACTACTGTAGTGGCTGGGGTTGTGTTATCCATCCATCTAGATGAAGCTGCACTAAAGTGAATGTCAACAAAACAGTCAGATAAGTCAGTCAGTCAAACTTTATTAATAAAAAACAAACCAACGTTCTGACAACTCCGTTCACTCCCAAAACAAGCTAGTACATTCACAATACGGTACCGTACGTACCGGTACCTCTTACTGGTATTTGGATGAGATGAATGAATCTTCAACCAAGTCCAGTTGTCCCTCACTCACTGTGACTTTGATAGCCATGACCTAGATCACTGAGAGTCTTCACATCCATTCCTTACAGTGGACAAATGTTTTAAGACAGTGGTGACAGAGACTAGCAGGGAGCTGCAAAACACTACTGCTGCATCTCTCCTGATGAAGGAGGAAGTGATAGTTTCAAACTAAAAACAGTGAAACATTTCAAATCTTTGGAAAAAATATATTACATCACATTTTAATGGATTTTGAATGGATTAAAAGCTGCGCACAAATGCAAGACCAGCATTAAACACATAAGCATATATTTGTACAAGTACCATCAGGAAGGTGAAGAAATGTCCCTGTTCAAATGGATGAACTCATTTAGATTCAAATCATTTTGTACTAATAAGGAGGCTCTGTTTCAACATAGTTATCAACCTTAAAACCAGGTATTTCTGTACAAAACATTGTTGATAAAGGGCAATCACACCACAAATGAGCCACTGATTTCTGATCAGTTTTGCAAGAATGTATATTTAATGCTGAGTTCAATAGTTATTGGAAAGAAAAGAGACAGAAGTTTATCTTTGGATTAGATTTAGTTTCTGGTAGTTGACTTCATCAATAGCATCCCAAAAGTCTTCATTAGCACAAGTGTCTCAAACTTACTCCCACCTCGGATCTCAGGTACTGACTAAATCAGCCACTGAAACAGATGATTCAACAGACTGACAGACTGTCCCCCGCCCACCTTTAGCTCCCATCCCTACTTGAGTCACACACTTATCCCCTCACACTGGCTCTTAGGAACTGGACTTATGCTCAGCTTAACATCAATCACTTCCTCACATCTTAATTAGACCTGGCTCCTGCCCAGGCGCCCGTAGTGGAGCTTTACCAGCTTCAGATGATCCATCCACTTTGTGAGCAGTAATCTAATGGGCTCTCATGTTGTCTGCCAGCCTCAGCACCACAGCCCCGCTCAGTCCTGCTCAGTATGCTTGGACCTGTTTCACTGGTGGGTGGCTCGTTGGAAAACAGTGAATTCAGATGTTCGTTTATGCTTTTATAGTCTCATAAAGGCAGGCACTTGGTGCAGCTGGATGTTGTGTTCTCAGTGAGGTATGTGTGTGTATTTATGTGTGTGTGTGCGCCAGCTTGTGCACAATAAACTAGTGAGGTGGGGTTAAAAACAGTTCACCTGTAATCTCATTAGTTAAATGGGATCAGGGCGTCTGAGAGATGCAGTATCTTCTAGAAAAACAACTCTTGTATATTTTGGAAACTTTAAAATATGTAGTAACCTGTTGTGATATTTGCAAGTTTTTCTTGCTGTAATACATAAAAGCGTAAGTCTGTTTGCCTTTTGATAGACCCTATTTTCATTTGGGCTTTTTTTACTACACAGAAGATTTTTCAGATACCTTTTGTTTTCAAGGTGAATCATCTTGCAGCTTTGATACTGGAGTAGACATTGTCTTTGAAAGTAGCTTCTGTGGGAATCTGCTGTGTTTTTCATGGCCTGACTCTTTTCTTTGCTGTAGATTTAGTGTGTGTCCACCTCAGGGTCTGTTCTGTGCAAGCACAAAAACACCAAGTAAAACCCAGATCAACTAAATATAGTAACCTAACTAAATAATTTTTATGTAAAAAATTATTTAACTTCTTTGACTTGAAATGAATGTGTGGAGCTGCACTTCAGTCCGGCTGTAAGCTCATTTATTTATATGGACAATCCAGTTGCATCACTTGAATGATCAAGCTCATCGTGCAAAAAGAAGTTTCTTGTCTCATTTGTTGTTGGATATATTTTGAGCTTTCTGGTGGAGTGACCCGGTGTAAAGGCAGATAGACTTCTACTCATTGTGATTTTATGCTTGAGAAAGAAAGATTTTCTTGTTTAGATTGCAACATAATGCTGTTCTCAGTTTGGAG
Organism: Pseudochromis fuscus; assembly: GCA_900323345.1. NCBI lineage: Eukaryota > Metazoa > Chordata > Actinopteri > Pseudochromidae > Pseudochromis > Pseudochromis fuscus. The sequence goes on along the minus strand of OOFC01013516.1, from coordinate 10,677 downwards.
AAATATGGTTTTGGAAAGCAGTGAAAACAGTGAGCACAGTATGACCATGAACAGCCAAAACACTCTTTCTCTTTCTACTGTGTTATTTTATGAAAATGTTATTGCCACTTCCTCACAGTCTCTTTTGGGTTGGTAGATTTCATATTTTTTAATACATCTAATGGTTTTTTTTTGCTTTGCTGATGTGTTTACTTGGAAATGTTTTACTTAGCAGGGTGTCTTTTAGAGTTATTAGCTGTTTTCTTATATTGTAAGTTTCATTGAAAGTATTTGTAATAATAATGTTCTCAAATACTACATTGAATTACATGTATTGCATTTTGTGTAATATCTGACATGTTTTGAATTCCATTAACTTTACAGTTGTAGGCTGGCACAAAGTCATCTCAGTCTCACTCCTCTCTCCACAGCCATCCGGTTTGGGAGGATGCCGCAGTCGGAGAAACTAAAACTAAAGGCGGAGATGGTGACCGGGGACAGGGAGGTGGAAAATCCCAAGCTAGCTGACCAGAAGACGCTGGCCAGGCAGATTTATGAGGCCTACCTGAGGAACTTCAACATGAACAAGGCCAAGGCTCGAACCATCCTCACGGGCAAGACCAGCACCCCTGTACGTTGACTAAGAGTAGTGGGTTGGTGAGTGAAAGGTGTGTGCGCGTGTCTGTGTGTGTGTGTGTGTGTGTCTGTGTGTGCGTGTCTGTGTGTGTGTGTGTGTGCGTGTGTCTGTGTGTCTGTGTGTGCGTGTCTGTGTCTGTTTGTGTGTGTCTGTGTGTGCGTGTGCCTGTGTCTGCATGTGTCTGTGTGTGTGCGCGCCTGTGTGTGTGTGTGTGTGTGTGTGTGTGTGTTGCTCACACGTTCATGACTTTGAGTTTCCTCACAGGCCAAAGTTGCGTTGTCTTGCAACTCTTAATTTATTTCCTCCCCCATTGCAGTGATTTTAAACTCATTGTGAGCACATTGAAAATTTGCAATCATACAAGTGTCTCAATTTGGCCTGGCAGTCAGTACCTCAGAGATTACATGCAGCCAGCCAATGACAGAAATAACTTGCTCAATCAGCAGCACAGGCCAGCACACAAGCTGGACAAGGAAACATCTGTTTGCATGAAATTGATATAAAGAGCCAGTGTATGCCTCCCACTTCTCCTTTCACCGCCTGTTTCCCTGCACGTCTATCCTCTTTTCATCACCGGACCCCAGTCTCATCCAAAACATTCCCCCTCGGCTTTGTTTCTCTCTCGTTCTTTTCATCTTGAAAAAGGGGTCGAGAAGGGGCAAGGTCACAGACTGCCGTCCATAGATGTGAAGTCCATGGATGGATGCATGTAGGTGTGAAATAGGTCAAGAGGGGCAGGTCAGTCTCAGTGCACATCCATGGTCAAACACAGATCTCACACGCTGCTTCTGGAGATCAAAGCTGTTGAAGTTGGAAATGCACATATTGTTGGATCCCCTCTTACTTTGAGAGTTCATTCATGGATTTCCCAGCACTTTTACACAACTCAGAGCTTCCCAGGAAAGAGTCACACTATGTTTTGTTACCTCTGTCAAGGAGACATTATGGTAAAACTACAACACAGATCTTTCATTTATAATTTGATTTATTTATTTATTTACTTACTTACTTATTTATGAGAAAGAGTGTTATCCAAAGAACAAACCATTGCATTTTAGGTGAGATCACAGCATGGGATCCTGTAAATGGGTGAATGTTTTGACAAAGATAATGATGACAGGGAATCGGTAGGGGCAGCAAAACACCACAGAAGAAGAAGTGGTAGATACAAACTAAAAACAGGTACAATTTCTAACTTTGTTTCATCTAACAGATTTTGTTGAAAATTTACTCACATATGCAGGATTAATATCTACAATCTGAGACCATTTGTTGAGTCAAACATGGATTGTGCGTTGGTGAACGTTTGTGTTCTCCATGCTTCTATTTTAAATGTATTTTAAATCTCATCTCAAAAGTGCACCCCCTGTCATCAGTGTATTTGGATTAATATGATACTTGTAACTGAGCCAGGAAATGTCTGACTCATCAGTATCTACAGGCAGCAGTGCTAAAAGATAATTGTGCATGTTGTGTACAGTGAACACACATTTTAAGATCGAACTTATCTGGTTTTGCAGGTATCTTCTGTACCTGCTTATCCAGTAGGGTGCATCCAGGACAGTTTGCCAGTCTATCACACGGCTCTCAGCAGTGATTATTTTTAGAAAGTCGTGCCATAGGTGATGCTATATTTTTACCCACATATTCTTTTCCTTTCAATTTCCTCATGTAAATAATTCCTGAGAAATCACACTTTAAAATCTGAGGGTGGGCTTCACCTTTATTCATGGTAATAATACAGCTAGATATCTTTCCTAAAATAATCACCTGCTTGTTCTACAGCCAGTAGACATGATGCAGAGCTGCTGGGGGTTAACAGCATATCATTCACCTCAATATTCAAATTATAACTGCACCCATAAAGATGCAAGCCTTGAATATCATCTTCAGCTCAAACACTGTACACTGTTGCCAAATGCTCAGAGCAGCCCTACCCCACACAAAGCATGAAAATTTGGGAATGGATGCCAAGAATTTTAATAGCTGATCAGCTTGTTACTGTATATAGAGCTCTACCCCAGCAGCACATCACAGAGCCAGACCTGAACCAGGGTGAATGAATGAATCAGATAAGGACATTCAGTCGTGTAAAATCAGTATCAAAACACAGTTACTGGATGAATAAGCAACTTCACCCTCAACTTACTGTTGAGAAACAATGTGGTTGTTACTAGAGGTGACCTTGGGCTGCATGAATAATTGACGGCTGCACCGTCTGTCTTATATTAATAGTTGTCCAGGAGGATGAAGTCCACTTCAGGGTGCACACTCCTGACTTCTCTTCTCATGCAGCAGCCGACAAGGAGGTTTTATTTTTAGAGAGTCTATTTTATTGTGTTGCATTGTTTGTCTGTTAGAAATATTACAGAACATTTTCAGACCAGAGCTCGGTCTTGTTTTAAGAATGATGATTAATTGAAAATGATTATATTTTGGGCCAGATTAATAGATGGGATCCAAATGTTCTCGTAATGGTTAAATGTTTTAAAAATGTATAACATCTTTGTTGAAAATGTTGATATGTGCAGGATGATAATGTCTACAATATAGGACAGTTTGGAGGAGATCAGATGTGGATTATAATCCGGTGGAGGTTTCTACTTAGCAAATGCTAATTTGCTCAAATTCAACACAAAGTGCGAGCTAAACAAAAAATCTGTCCTTTTATAATAAAAACAATAATATTAATGATTAGTCAGCAATTTTGGTGCAACATTATTCTGACGTAAAAGGAAGAGAAAACTCACGGTCAGAATACAGTTTGGCAGATTATGACACATACTAATGATTCATGGAAAAGATTGAAAATAAGAAGCTCATAGAACTAAGATGTTAATCTCTGAGTCTCACTCCTGAAGCAGGATTTTGCCATCATGGACGACTTCATGAAGGCTGCTTTTGAATATTTCAACCAATTAGAAAAATGGGAAGAGCAACACTAGTGCATATTCAGCCCTGAGCCCATGTGAGGTTATTCATCATGACAACCCAATGCTGACATCAGGCCTGCTGTACAAAATGAATGAAAAAGAAACGCCCATAAATGGTCAAATGTGCCTGAAATGTTTGTTATGGGCTCTCAGTATAATAACAAGCTGTTAACCTATTCATGTGTGTACTATGTGTTCCAATATTAGACATTCAACCTGTTCAGAAATGCATTGTGTTTGTACAATGTACAAACAGACGTATGTACAATCCACAAACGTAATATTTGGAGTTGTCAGGGGACAGAAGCCTCGTGTTGACGTAGAAGTGTAAAATTAAACAGCTCGGCGTCATGCTCCTCATACCTTCCCTTGTTACTCTGGCCTACAATTAGAGACGCATTCATGATTCAGAGCTCAGAGATATGATGTGCAGCACCAGGTGTAGCTGCTCATCACATGTTACTTTTCCACTGTGGGAACAGTGACACAGCTAAAGACACCTACAATCAAACACTGCTTATGTTTCCATACCTGTGTAGCTTTTCCTACCATCATTAGGTGTCTGCATGTTCATCTCTGCCTGTTATTTTTCTACATAAGAGTATTTGTCAACTAGTCTATAGTTTCAAAGAAATTCCCTTTTATTTTAAGCATTTTTCATTTGTCCTCAGAAGACACCTCCTTTGCTTACATTGTTTTTCTTTTAACTTCAACTGTGCTTCTTACCCCGGGTCTGTTTTGAGTGTCATATGTAACATCCATAATTACACTGGTGAGGAGTGAAGGAGAGCAATGGTGTCACTGTGGAAATATTCAGGTGTCAATAAGGGCTTTGGGTTTAGCCTTCCCTTTGAGTAAAGATTATGTGTAAACACTCAATCAGTCAGTTATTCATGTGGAGAGGTTTGCTGATTCAGCTTTTTCCATATTTATATAGGCAAGTCAGATCAGGTTTATTTATGTAGGCCAAAATCTCAGTACACACTGTGCGGCCTGTGTCGCATTTATACTGGAAAACATGTTTTTTTTTAACCAGCCATTACACTTTTAGCTCAATACGGCTAAAAAGAGCTAAACAGTGTCTTTCTTTGCCATCCACAGCCATTCGTCATCCACGACATGGAGACCCTCCAGCTGGCAGAGCAGACGCTAGTGGCCAAGATGGTCGGCTCGGCGGGAGCGCTTAAGGACAGGGAGGCAGAAGTTCGGATTTTCCATTGCTGCCAGTGCACGTCAGTGGAAACCGTCACTGAGCTCACAGAGTTCGCAAAGTCCGTTCCGGGGTTCTCGAGTCTGGACCTCAATGATCAGGTGACTCTTTTGAAATATGGAGTGTACGAGGCCCTCTTTGCCATGCTCGCCTCCAGCATGAACAAGGACGGGCTTCTTGTAGCGTACGGCTCAGGCTTCATCACCCGGGAATTCCTCAAGAGCCTGCGGCGACCATTCAGTGAGATGATGGAGCCAAAGTTCCAGTTTGCCATGAAGTTTAATGCACTGGAGCTGGACGACAGTGACCTGGCTCTGTTTGTTGCTGCGATCATCTGCTGCGGAGGTGAGGATGCATGGGGTTTTATCATTGAAACTGTAAAGATGCTATAACACCTTTTGACTTCAACAAGACATAATGTACACAGTATCTTACTCAACTCTCTGTTTATGTCCTCTGTGATCAGACCGACCAGGCCTGGTGAATGTGACACACATCGAGGCAATGCAGGAGAGCATTGTGCAGGTCCTACAGCTCCATCTGCTGGCCAATCACCCTGATGACACTTTCCTCTTCCCCAAGCTGCTGCAGAAACTGGCTGACCTCCGGCAGCTCGTCACTGAGCACGCACAGCTGGTGCAGGAGATCAAAAAGACAGAGGACACCTCGTTGCACCCACTCCTGCAGGAGATCTACAGAGACATGTACTGAGGATTCTGGAGGAATAACCAGGAAGAGGAACGCTACAAAACATCTCCTTTTCATCAGGGACATGAGTAAGAAGAGGAGTCCTCCATAAGCTAGGTTTGAACCACTTAACCCCCAACACCCCAATGCAGCAAGAGTTAGCTTCGACTCCTGGTCAGCTCAAGAGGACCTGTTTAGGCAAGAGACTGATGGTTCTGTTGGTTTGACACAGTGCTCTCCGCTCCATTGTGAGGACCTTCCCAGGCATAAAAACCACTTATGCTAAGATGTGATGTACAGCTGATTGAGCCCAGATCCAGTGTATGCAATCTCTGACCAAACTTTAAATCCTAATTTGAAGTCTCTGAGGTGATCCCCGTGGTTGTTGTGATCCTCGGTGAGCCCTAAAATGAGGAAAGATGGTGAACTTCCACTCCAGCAGTATGTTTGAATAGAGATTTTTTTTTCATACTGATGTTGAAAAGTAAACAGCCATATACCTTTTTAGAGTTATCAGCACCTGAAATTACCTCAGTGGCAGCAAAAACAGAAATGATTTCAAGTAAGGCAGCTCCTGCTAAATTGGCTATCAATGAAAAGTGGTGGTTGTCACATGCACCAGCTCTCCAGCATGTTTCTTCACCTTTTTTATAACCAGACACCAGGCTCCTGAACATAATCATCTATTTTGCACTGCAAGTCCTCGAAGCCATTCTTTGTAATGATTGTGGAAATTGTCATCATCTTTGATTTTATTTTTTCTTTGTAATAAGACAGCATCAACACTTAGGACTCAGCTTGTCCACAAACTGTACAGCCAATAGTAATTTTACACTTCAGAACAAGGTACCAAAATTGTTGGTTTTCTCAGAACTGAAATGACCACAGGCACAGATCCACTGTGTCAATGCACCACAATGCACATCTGAAGCACAAACACACCTGTGATATGTTAATATGATGCTTGGCACTCCGTAGTGTTTCGTGTTCTGGTATTTAAGGGCTAACACCAAGGAAAAAAGTCACAATACAACCTTATCACAGGAAGAAATTAATCGTATCTTCCTCTGAATTAATCGTGTCATCTTCACCTATGATTTTATTTCTCTGACTTTGTTTGCTCCTCAAAACACATGCAATCAATTAACAGTTATTACCAAATTAATCATCATTTTTTTCCACCAAGAAAACAATTTGATAATTAGACATTTTTAATTATCAAGAAAATGATTTATTTGTGGGACAGGGTTGTGGTGGTGTTTGTTTGGTGCTCCACAATCAACTGGCCAATTTTAGTAAACTGTCCATCTGGACCCTTAAAATATGAGCCTGTGGAGTTTTCTTATTTGTCCAGTGATGGGAAAACGATCAAATACATTTCCATATGTTATCCTTTAGGTATTTTTGTCATGTAACTCTGATGATAACTGCATGTAAAAGGCCACTCCTGCATTTTGTTGTCATAATGCCTTTTGTATTAAATGATCATGCAACATTGAAGACCTGCATTTAAAAAAGGCTGATGAGGGAATCATGTGCATGTGTGATGATTTGAATACTATAAATGTGAATCTGTGAGAGAATGCTTTTCCACGTCTGCTTATCCGACCAATGTGCCCCCAAATCATCTTGAAATTATTGAAATTCAGTCCCGAGAATTGAACCTTGTTTGTGTAGTTACACTATTGTTCAAACAAAGAATGCTGTACATAGTTGGAAATGATCACATCGACTGCTTGCCCCGGCTTTTAACTCTTGAGGTATACGAGGTACTAATGATGATCAACTTTTGTATTCCTCGGTTTGGTAAATACTTTCAAATGTTTGAGATTTTACAGTAAATGTAGTTATGTACTGTATGTTCTTTTTTTGCTTAAATGCCACATACTTGTGTTTCAGTTGAATCGGATCATATTTTTATACTAAAGACTATATGTATAACTAAATCTGATAAATGTTTATTTGAAATAGCACGATTTAAAGAGTGCTGTGTAAATAGACTTAAGGTGTAACAGGGCAACTGGTAATCTGAATATCCATAGAGCTGAATCCCACTGGGGACATTCCTTTGGTTAATTTCTATGTTCAAATGGAGAACCATCAAAACTGTAATATTTGTTGGGTTCCTTCATTTATCTGTTAAGCTCTTCTGATTTAAACCGAATGCATACATGGGCTGTGCAGAGCTGTACTAGCTCACAACGTTGGATGGTTGATCAAACCCAGACCTCCATGAACTTTGAATACAGTAAAAAGTACATTTTATAATATGAAAGGTGAAGGTACAGCTGAGCACTGATCATACTTTACTGATCTCCTCTTTTTATACTCTTTTTCTCAGGTTGCACATTAGTAAACAAAAGGGGTAATATATGCACAGAATTTCATCATCATTATAAGACAAATCCTCCATAGTTGCTTCCTCATAGTAAACAAATGTGTACGTTTTAGACTCTTCACATCCCTCGGTTACTAGAGAAACTGAACGCACTCTTAAGTTGCCATCACATCACATGCTATTACAGTCAAGATGATGCAGTAATGAAAATGCAGTATATATATATATTGTTTTGTAATTCTGATTTTTCTCTGTCATGCTTTTTGTCTAACTTTTCTCTCCTCACTCGCTGCTATATTGTACTAACTCACCAAACATTTTTTATGCCATGTGTAGATTACTGACTTTCCAGCTGCCTCTACTTACTTAGTATCACTTTGTCACAGAATGTCAGACCCACATGCAGAATTCATTTAACGCAGCTCAGTTTTTCACCTCGCAGATTTTCTGGGACTTGTTGGATCCCAGATATATGCTTGGGAGATTTACCACAAACGACGTGTGCCTTAGTGTGTGTCAACGCCATAAACCACCAGAGACTCAAAAAAACAAAACACTTGACTTGTGCACACACTTGTAGAGTTGTAAAACTGTTAGTGTCTTCAGCTACATTTAGCTGTTTGTGATGCAATAGGGTCACGCAGACAGGAAATGATGTCACTTGAGATTTAAGAGAACATCCTATGTAAAGTATGGTAAGACTGAGGCACTATTGAAGCTTCACTGAAGGATTTTGATTTCCAAAAAGACAGGTTTTTAAATGATTAACATAAAAAAGGTTGAAAACACGAGAACAAGGCGAAGGAGGAGAAGTCATGTAAATTTGTAATGTCAGCTTACCCTTAGAAATGTGTTTTGTGTTGAATTGACAAGGGACTTTTTAACTTGTATCAGGGAATCTTAGTCTTCCTTTGTTGAACTAGCTCAGGATATAGAAAGGTACTGTTTTTCCTTCTCCATCTTTATCTCTCCTATTCACTCTGGAGTGACTTTATAGTGCTATGCCTTACAGCACAAAATCACCAACAACAAAACTGATTATTATTATTACCTTATTATTTCATTTTACAAAAGAGACAGACAAATGTTACCGGGGGGCAGCAGTCATAGGAATTAGATATTTGATGATTTTTATTTTTTGTTTTTGTTTCTGTGGCTCTAGTTTCTTGCAAAGAGACAACAGAGACTGTCTTGGGATGTGTTGTTAATGTGTACTGTGGCTTGATAACAATACTGTAAATGTTTGAATGTATATTTAGTCATTTAAACAATGAAAGAAATTGACATTGAATGGATTTCAAAATAAAATGATTTTAAAATCCACTACTTTTAGTTTGAGTTGTTTGTATTTTCATTGCTAGAGTTGATATTTTTGCAGATAAGTTTTATATTTGCTAGAATAAAATGTGTACGGACAAAACATTGTTGCAAAGCCTTGTTGTATTCAGAGTGTAACTCCAGCCTAGCAGGCAGCTGCAGCTGATACAAGTTCGCCATCTACTGGTTTACAGTCAAACTTGCATGTACTGAAATATATTCAATGTGCTTACACATTGTATCTGCAATTTCATTGTTTTCTTTAGCTTTACATGGCCGTATGCATAAAGGAACAGGGATCTGTACAGCCTGTAATTACATTAAGATGTCATATTAAGAAAAAGATCCCAAGCAGATCTGCATTTGATCAAACTGACTATACTGGTCCAATAAACAAAACAGCTATGTATTCTTCATAGTGTACTGCAAAATGTATCTAAGATCCAGAAAACTAGTGATAAAAAATGTATATGATGGAGACATATCATGAAACTACTGATTAAAAAAGAAAGAAAGAATGAATGAAGTAAGATAAATGAGAACTTGAGGGGTACACACAGATTTTTATGCTGGACTTCTACATGTCTCCAGAGTTGCTATTTATTCATTAAACACATTATTACAACAGAAGACTGAGATTGTGACGGTTACCAAACTAGATGTTGACATGGACCCTCTAAAACACAGGGCCTGGCCTACATTAACACATATGATCTGTCTTTTATCAAAAGGAGTCCCTATAGCTCCAGGTTCAAGGTCTGTGTGGTCTGTGTATTTTATGGTATATACATTATGTTTACATCAATGCACCACAAAATTACAATATCATCTAAACTTGAAATTACAGCAGTATTGCATTGTCTTAAACTTTGTTTATGAAAGCACCCAAAGCCCTTAAAACTAGTCTCAATACTAGTTAAATTGTGAATTTAGATAAAAACACACTCATGTTGATAAGAGATGATTCCTGCAGAATGAATAATTTATGTGCAGATGGCAGCACATGTGCACAATGCTAAGACAGTGGTGGGTTTCATGCATGTGTCAGTGTCCAAAATGGGTTCATGTTCACATCATGAGGATATTTTGTTAATATTGTATTAAACAGATTCTTTCTTGCATCTTTCTTTTTTCATTGTGCCTGCAACAAGCCCAAGGTGCAAACCACTGACCCATAGACCCGTCTATAAAAATGTATACAATTTTTATATAGTGCATTGACCCCATTGACAGTCTATGATTGACTCTTTCTTTGAGAGCCACTGCACTAGAGGGCGCTCTACTCTTCTCAAACTCTCCAAACTTCTCAGCTCCTCCTTCCTCCGTGTTCTTGTCACATTGTCCAACATGGCTGCGTCCATGGTGAGGATCTATGTATCGCGGCATGGGTCCTGTGTTCTCCTCAGGCGACCGTGCCTCACACTCAAGTCTAAATTTCACTGTTCTCCAGGTGCACACGGTGGACTGCTCCTGTCTCTTCATAAACGGGGGATCCTGAAGGATTCATTCCCAGCGGACGCGGCGCAGGACCAGCTCCCCCGGCTGCTGCAGTCCGGTCCACAGACCGTGTACTGCG
>OOFC01013514.1:24980-47365 GCA_900323345.1 Pseudochromis fuscus | reverse complement strand
ACCTCCTACACAATTTTCATCACTCTCTCATAGGCACCTGAGATGATTCGAGGTCTTAATGAAGCATCGCTACATAATACAGAACCGGTGTTTACAGTTCTGCTTTGCATGCTCTCAACTTGGATATTAGACCCCTTGCTGTTATGATAATTAATGGTAATTTTGCTGTTGTGCTGTGGGCTGTTAGTTACGACGGCCCCGAGAGCTGACAACACTGCAGCTTAATAAAACACACGCAAATACTCCAAAGACGAGCTAAAGTGGAAATCTTCACCGATTCAGCGACACAGGTGCAGCATCAAAATAAAAAAACAGTCGGCAAATTGAGAAACACATTTAAAGTAAGACACTGCAAATTCACTCAAAATAACTTCTCGCCAGGTGTGTTGGGAACTGAGCTTGCAATTGAAGTTCATTTCAGATTTGATGTACTGATTGCGTGATTCAGATATTATTGCAGCTGCCGTCTACACACCTACACCGAGTGTGGATGGGAGGATTTCCTGCTATTGTGGCTCCCTGCCTCCCCTCGCTCGCAATCTCTTACTCGCTATTAGCTAGAGACGCTGGATTTTATTCACCAAATGTGACATCCTCGCTCACTCAGGAGTCAGTCTGAAGAGACGGCAATTACTCACAGTGCAACAGTGTCTCAACTGTCAAATGTGGAGAAGGCAACGATCAAGTGTGTTGTAATAACTAAGAGAGTGGCGAAAAAAAAAAGAGTGGTGGCTGCTGCACCAATGCTGAATATAGATATTGTACAATTTCATAATGTAACGTTTTGGGTTTGTTAAAGGAACATGTGTACAGCTGATGTCTAGGTTCAATATGAGATCATGGGTGTAACAATAAAACTAAGTAGAAAGCACTCCAAGGCACTGAGACGACTGACTGCACACTGTTGCCCTCTTGTGGTGAAGTAGCAACACTATCTTGTTAAAACATGCGCCCATTTTCAAAAAACAATTTATTTACTGAAGATTTGCAACCTTGGTGTCAACGAATATTAAAGTCTTGTTCTTGAAAATTTGTGACTTTAATCGAAGAAACAATGTTACAACAAAAGTATTTACATATTTAATATTCAAGGTTTTCCTGCTACATTTACAACTTTAATTTGAGAATTTTTGAGTTGTTTTTGTGTCAAATTTGCAGCTTTAATCTCAGGAAATATTCACTTTTTTCCTGGTACATTTGCAATTGAAATCTCTGAATATTTGAGTTATCTTCTTGTAAACAGTCCAACTCATTTCCTAGATTTGTAAAAACATTTGTCAGAAAATACAGGCATTATTTTGGTTTCTTTCAATTTCCAGGCGTTTTCCAGGACTGCAAAATAGGTCTAAAAAATTCCAGGTTTTCCAGGACAAGGAACAAGTAGAAACAAAGAAACACATGAGGCCTACAATAAACATAATCTTCCACGTGTCCCACTTATTTCTTACTTCTTTGTCGGATCACAGGGTGAAGTACAGATGAGCAAGGACAGGATGAAGCACAATGAGCAGAGTGGAAATCACATGTAATGTATGGACTAACAGATTCTCTATCACACCACATTAATCTCAGTGTTTTTACACACTGCCTGTATTAATAGCGCCTTTCTGTACGGCTCTGCATGAAATAAAATCATAAAGCCAAGCCGATCGAGAACATATCCGTTAAAGTTTTACTTCAAACTGACTTATTGTGACCCACATAGCCACCATTTGGAAAAGGTGACAGCCACTTTAGCCAAATGAACGCCAGCACTAATTAAAATTCAAAGCGTTGCCCACGCAACATTCGTGCTCTGCAGTTTTTATCCTGTGACATTTCCACCGAGTTGATCCTCATTTAATGTGGTTGACACAGTACCCGCCGCACACTGTGTCATAATAATCCAGAACAACTTCACATTAATAAATGCTGTGTGTTCTCCATCACCCGTCTGATTTAACAGAAAAGTGATTTTCTGGTACGAGAAATGTATTTTCACTCGCTGCTTTAAACAGGTGCTACAAAGGTGACATGTCTGAGGAATATGAAGTTATATGTCACTAAATTATTGAAGTGTCGAAGCTGATTCCCTCTAATGGCTGTAAAGAAAAAGAAACAATAGGTCAGAGCCAATTATATTAGAAAAAGCTGCCTGGTGATCATTTAAACAGGGTCTCTAAAGGGTAGCTTAAAATGCACTAAAGGACAAGAGGTGGTGACAATGAGATGAGCATCACAATGAGATTAACAAACAAAAACACTTACTTTCTCCATTATTCATTCAAGTTTAAAGCTACAGGAAAAAAAATCTCAGTGCACATATCAAAACTTTAATGGCCTCTTTTCCCTCTTGCATGTGCACAGCTTTGACTAGACAAAGAAAACAGCACCACCTACAGAGACTGAGCCTTCATGAAGATCAGATCTGAGCCAGCAGAAAGCAGCAGTTTCCTCCTCATTGTCAAGAATACAAGGTTTTTAAGACTTTGTGTTGTCGATGTGCAAAATAATAAAGCCGTCCTCTGCGGTGCTGCTCTGCTGCCCTCGCACTGGATCCAAATGTTACTGTTTGTAATGCGGCAGTGACATCGCCCAGGAGCGTCAGCGTGCTCCAAAGACTCACATTTGGCCCTTAAGTGTGACATCCCATAGCAAAATACTGATTCACCCTGTGAGGGAGGGTTGTGTTAGTTTCAGTGCCGGCCTCACGGCTCTTTGTCAGTGTGATACATTTTCTGTGGAGATTTTAATAAAGATCCTCTGCTGCTGCTGCTGCTGCTGCGTGTGGCATTTTGTTGAGATTTGCAATGCACAATGACGACTTCACGTGCATCTTATGATATCCAGCTCAGTGCCAGTTTTGGGCCTCAGCAGGCTGCCGGTTTCTGTTGCAACGCTGCAGCTGAGAGGGCCACATGCTGGCCTGTGCTTCACACTAATTTGTGACCACAGTCATGTTGATTGCTCTGAAGCCCGAAGCTGCCCGGGCTGGAAATCCGCAGTAGGTGTCAATCGGTCATCTTGGAGAGCCACTTCAAATGTGTCACACATGCAGTTTAGTTGACTCTTCAGATGGAGAGGGCTGGTTTTCCAGTGACACGGTTGCATAATGTGTTCTGTGGTTATGGAGGGAGGTATCCAAGGTAGGGAAAAAAATAACAGCTGGATGTGAGATGTTAAAAATCTACCTCTTGTAAGTTCCTCAATTTTTACCTTAGCACAGAACAGATCTCAATGATTATTTTAATCATTATTATCATTATTGAAGACTGGAAGATTGTGATTTCTAGTTTGAGACCTAACACTAAATCAAATGGTGAATGGGATTCAATGATATAGCACTTTTTTGACCATAGCTATGTCCCAAAGCACTTTACAAGGCCCCTCATTCACCCATTCACACACCAATTGCTACAGAGCTGCCATGCAAGGTGCTAGCCACCATTAGGAGCAACTTAGGGTTCAGTGTCTTGCTCAAGGACACTTCAATACGTGGACAGGAGGAGCTAAGGATTGAACCCATGATCCACTCAACATATCTGTACTTTCAGTGGGTTGAAATTGTGAATTTAACTCTCCAAATGTTCTGTTTGTTGTGTCCTTGGTCCATTTCCCACACTGGTTTCAACATGTTTCTCCAGAGGCAGCTCAGACTGTCCTCGATTCCCCCGTGTGTGTCTTTTTCCATTTTCTCTTTCATTGTGAGGGCGGTTTTTTTGTGAAGTCTATTTTGGTGCGAGTTCTGTGATCGATCGCCTTCCTCCAAAAATCTGATGATGGTGATTGAAAAAAAGCACCATTGTCGGCGACAGTTTACAGGTACATCTTGCGCCTCATGAATTATTGACAGTGCCAAAAATAGCACAGTGCATGCATTTTTGGTGTATGGATGTTGAAGGGACTCACCAGTGCAGTTCAGAAGAAAAACATATGTCAGCAGAAGTAATCAACTGTATCTATACGTGTGCACAGCTTTATAAATGTGATAATAAATATTTCTGTCTATGTGTGCACATGGTGTTAGCCCTGAGCCCACACAGTTTTATACATATTTCACAGCTTTTGTTTACGATCTCTGACTCAATATGGTTAAGATACTTAAGCTAGATTGTGTCTGCATCAAAAAGGAGTGACGCTTTGTTTTCCACAAAAGGAAACAGCTTGTGAATCATTGTATAGTATCTTTTTTGCTGAGAGTTGAACATGAATGTTGAAGTTTGCAGCGATTCACACTCCCACGTTCCTAATACCCCCCGAAAAAAATAAAAACTCGGAGTGCACTTTGTTTATCTGGGCACGCTCTTGTTTGCTCGCTGATGTTTACTTGAACCAAAACCGAGTTTTATTTGCGGATGTGTGGTTTAATTTGAGTCTGCTGGGCAATTTGAGGCCAATCCAAATGTTACATACAGAGCAAACACAATCAAACAACCTCGCTGACCTCTTCCATGATTTTCTCAGCACAAACCTGTTTTTTGTTTTTTTTGTGGCTTTAAAAAAACAACCCGCAGCCTCAGATGACTCTGTATTGATGCATGCTAATGGATTTACTTCTAATTCTGCTTTTCCAATTTGTTTTGTCTCTCTTCCTTGTGGCCTCCCCGGTGATATCGTGCTATGCAGAGTAAAAAACCCTCAGCTGAGTCTAAACGTTGTTAACCTATTCATCAAACAATGTGTTCAATACATATTTATGGTTCATATATCATTGGTCAAAACATTTCACTCAATAAAACATTTGGACGATCGTTGAGCCAGTCCACAAAGAGCCAATTAATCTTCCTTGTGCATGGCACTTGGAGCTGCATTATTCAGAGCATCCACCATATTCAGCTGCTATTAGACAAGCCAGCATTAGCAAAAGCCACAATAGGTCACACACCATGCTGAGAAGTGGAGCTGAATTCATAAAAAGGGGAGTTCCTTTATTGGCAAAGAAAAAAGACCCATGCATGTGGTAATAGAGGAATCATATTTTGGAGAGTTTAGGACGTTGAGTGAGGCATTGTCTGGTTTTGTTGGGACTTGCAGAGCTCAGGATTAAACTTCGTGATCACTTTTACAGTTGAATCCCTGAATACATTCAGTTCAGGCAATGCAGATACACAGAAAAGTCACATTAAAGCTAGTTAATATTTCCATTATGATGGTCAAAGTGACTGAATTATCATTAAAATGTGCAAATGTGGGTCACGTTGAGCTCATTGTTTTAGTTTCCCTCTAAAGCTTTGGTCTAGTTAAAGTCGCTTGATGTAACAAACCTGCCGTGCATTAAATGCCTCACAAAGAAACACAGTTAGCAACTAGCCGAAGCTTGGTATTTCCTTTGGGAGGTGGCTGAGACCAAAACCTAGCTAAAAGAGGGAGCAGACAAACATGGCCAGCAATGAAAGTGGTTCGCATATATCCCATTTATTGTCACAATTCGTAGAGTTGAGAGAGTGGGGAATGTGTATCTTCAAAAAATGATTAACAATTTAGCTTACTTAGCTTAACCAGTTAACAGTTAATCTTCTGGGGTAACATTAGGGGACTTCTAGACCTATGCAAAAACAAATGCTGCTAGTATAAACATATTTTCACACTAATCTTTACATAATCAATGTATTCATACCTAGATTGAGATTATCCAGCAATCCAATGAGCCTGGGTTGAACTTTAGCTCATTAACTGGCTACAGTGTATCAGTTTTAATCTGTAGAATGCACTTTTATCAAAGCCTAAAATATAACCTCAGAGCGATCAAACAATCTGTCTTGAACTTCTTCCCTTTAGAGATCCCTCTACCATGACACAGAGGCCTCGAACTAATAATTAGCACCTCTTTCTCGGCGGCGGATAGTTAAGTGATATTTCGCTCCGACAAAACCCCTTCCACATCCCTGCGTGAGTCCAAAAGCTGTCATCACCTAATATTAGATGCCCCTAAAGCACAGCAGCTCCCACTAGGCCATCTCTTTACAAAGCAGCATGGGTGGTAGAGCAGAGTAACCTCCACTCCTCATAGGTTCATCTCCCAGGTTGGGCTTTTACCTCGTACTCTAAATCATATCTGTACACCAGGGAAATGACAATCAATACACCAACGGTACAATTATATTCCCGAGGCTGTGTAGCTGGGAATGAAGAGTGTGTTCACAGCTTGGGAAATAAAAAAAGTTACTTGGCGGTAAATAGACGTTTCTTTTTTTTTGCAGCTTCTCACATCATCGAGTGTTTTGACAATGACATATTTACCATCTCAGTCCAACAGTTATTCTGTTATACTGTCACAAATTGCCATAACAAGCTGTAATTACACCCCCTATTCCCAAATCATCCATCTATGTTTACGCTAATCTTTTGAACTGATGTGATGTCTTCAGCACAGCACTCTGTGTTGCTCAGGAGTCCTCCACTGACCTCAATTGTGATTAAATGGCACCATTATACACGCTCATACTATACAGCCACACATACACACACTTATTGTATTTGACCCCTGCAGAATTAATAGTGTCTTTGCTGAAAATCTGTCTTTTGTAGAGCTCACCATTAGCTGCTAATAGTGGTGTTATTTCATAGATGGTGACAACTTGGCAGCATCAGACATAATAAGGATGGCTATCGCAGGCTATTTACCATAGAGATAGCCTTGGAGCGAGATACAGCATGAACTTGATGCTATCATGGAGAATTAAAACACATTACTGGACAAAGGAAATGTAGGAGTGGGAGTTTTAGACTGAACAGAACTCTCTGTACTTGCCATATATTGAACTTGATTAATGGGTTTTACAGTACAATACACACTGTGTAGCCTTGAAAAAGTGAAGTCATTAGTACAATCTCGACAGAAATATGGCTGATTACATAGGAATCAATAGCCTATTCAGGCATGTGGCCTTGAATACACTGAAAGTGCATAAATGCATTTAAAGGGGAAACAAAATCAAGGAAAAATGGATGAAACAAATGCTGCCATCATTCTCATTTTTGGAGACTGGCAACTTTTAAAACTGGGATTACATGATAGGTTATTTAAGTTGACTTATCTTAAATGAGGTGCCAGTAGGGAACACACTTTTGTAGCTTTAAAGAAATGTGAATTTGGCTAAACAGCAACATTTTTAGGTACAAGTTATCATGAAAGATGATGGTAAATACAAATAAAAAGTGACAGTAACAGACATTAGGTCAGTGAACTGATGTACCACACCATGTGCGGCTGTAAAAACAAAAACGTGTTTCTGAGGGGTGTAAAGAATAACTGATTGGAATCAGTAATCAGTTATAAGAATTGGACAATGGCCTGATTTTAAGACTATTAACTGGTTTAATGAAGCACAGCGAGACTCTCACATTGATGCAACTATACTTAAGTGAGAGCTGCGTTAGTGTAACCTTGCAAAAACACATTTGACAACAATTTACACTGCCCCATAATTTCATAATTCTCTCCCAAACTGCCAAATTGAGACACCTGGACATGTGAAGGACAGACTGTAGTTTAGATTCATAATGTCAACATGTTTGCTCAGACAGAAATGATTGGGTTTCCTTGGTGATATGTAAACCATACACCTGCATAAAAGACCAGTGGATCTCAACTATTGCCACTTTTCCAGAATTGTCATATTTCATGTGGGATAAAGGACATTGAGGGACTACTTTATGCACTTGCTTGCATCGTGTTGAATTGTATCACTGTGCAACAAAACGCATCTCATGTAAAAACTATTTTTTCCAGAATCATATTGAACCCCTGTATCTAGATGCACATTGGGTCATCTTCCAGGTAACAGATGAACACCCATACTGTTTCTCAATCGCAGGTACAAGATGTTCAGACTCACCGAGTTTGGTCATTCGGCGATGAAAACAGCAGCATACTCGATGACATCACAGCTGAAGCTAAAACACATAACAATTAAAATATATCAACTGCCTGTGTTTAGTTTAATTTAAAATCATATATTAATAAAAGTTACACATTCATATTCACCAATATCCCTATAAACACAGTACCACAATATGAATAGCTATTAATATGGGAATAGTGAATTACAACAACCAAACAATTTGGTGTACAGTACAAAGACAGTACTCCAAAGTTAAAGGAAAATAAAAACAAATCACGAACTGTAACTTCAACCAATGAGCTAAGGAACAAAACAGATTAACATTGTGTGTTAGATATACCCAAACAATTTATGTCTCACAGTAAACCACGACAGAGACATCAGAGTCAGTGACAAATTTCTAAATGACTCCCCGAGATAAAGCCATCTCTGTGGGGTACCATCAGTACTAACTGCCCGGTGAGTCTAACAGCTGCAACGTATTCTAGTGGGACATCCCATCTCCAAAAGGGAAAAATAAGCTGTCTTGATAAATCAGCAACAGATCTGAAGTACAAATACACATGTACACAAATAAATCCTGGCTGAACAGCTACAGAACAGTGTACTTTTTTGTTTTACCATTCTGCTTGTATACAGAAAACTGTACAAATTCAAGTATTTGGAGTATTTCATAAGTTCACAAAAACAACTACAGACAACAACAAATGCTGATGAGTACCTCGAGTAAGGTTGTTTTTTACTGGTTAGGATTTCCACTTTTATTTCTTAGAGGAAGCCGGTGCAATTTCTCCGTTCAAAGGTTAAATAATGTCACTCCGAGGTAGGATGAGGCATGTTTCATTACAGGATTAAAGACAGTTAACCTCTGAAGCTGCAGAGAAATACATCCCCCCGCGTCATGCTGGAATTGATTTCAGTGGACAGTGATATATTCACAAGCTGTGGTCACGGAAGAACCTTCATAATACTGATGGCGAAGGACACTGACCGGCCCGTATCGGATTTTTAATAAAACGCCAAATTAGCCTGATGTATTAGCAGACAAAATGATACATACAGTATGTCCAATCCACTACGGTATGTGTCTGTGAATGTGTGTCAGCGAGGATAAAAAAAAGATGATATCTGCTGCTCGGTTGTTCTAATTTCAAGGTTCTGGAGTTACTGGGGATGCTTGGCTAGTCGACAGTGATATTGCCCCGGTGTTGGCGAGGGGGGGATGTAACCCTCCCTCTCTTCACCACCCCAATGAGATGTCATCGGATTTATAGTTATGGATTACTTGCAGATTGTGTCACAGTGGCTACAGATGTTGAGTGTCACTGCGGGAGGAGGAAAGAGGAAGAGGCCGCAGAAAGAAGGGGAACTGTTATCCAGGGTACACTTGAAGCGATTCACTCCATTTGCACATACTTGTCAGGCTGAATCCCACAGAGCAGGATGCTCGTTTTCACTTCACGGCTAACTAACAGGGCATGCAATATAGCTAGATATGTCTGCTCTCAGAGTGGTCGTCTTCTTTTCTTGCTTGCAGCCATAATCTGCAATATGCATCTTTTCTTTTGAGGTCCACCTGAAAGAGCATTTTGAGAGTTTTGGATTGCGATGTATTTCTAACAAAAACAGGATATGCAGTGAGGACAAAACAACTGAGCAATTTGATTGGACCATAGAAACAATAAAACACCACAGACAGCTAGCTAACACACATAACCTCTTTACTATGTTACTCGTTAATACCAGTGCTGCATACTGAGTAATGATACTATTAGTGAGTGTAATGCTGCTATTGGTTGAAATAGCAAATAAGTTCAATTATGTACTTTTTTTAACAGGAAGTAAAGGTGATTGAACCATAAACTCTCTAACTCTCTAACACTGAGCACATCACCAGCGATACAAAGTGACTAGCATAAACCAACTTACCATAATTCCTGAGCCATTTATGCTAGCAGTGATTCCAGCTAATTCTGAAAAACAACAAGCGGAGAATGTCGTAGATATTACATATACTACAGCAGTAATGCAGGGGAATGGAGTCATGCCATGATGTGCAGCATTCCGTACATATTACCGACATTACTGTAATGTACAGAAGCTCTGCTTGTCGGCTTTCAGAATCAGCTGGAATCATGTCGCTAGCACAAATGGCGAATGAGGAATTACAATGATTTTATTGACACGTCACTTTCTGTCAGCAGCTAAATGTTCGGGGTAAAAGGGTTAAAAAAAATGAACGGAGCTAAGGTGATGTCCTCTGGTGGTTTGTGGACTTTCAAAGCCAGGAGTTTGGTATTTGAACATCAACTTTTTTTTTTTTTTTTAGGTAGAAGTGACCATATTTGGATATTACAGGAGGAGTAAGAAGGCGGGTCCGACCCTTGAACCAGAGGACACTGTCCAATGAATACGACCCTCCAAACCTTCTGTAAATCACTGACCACACCCCTAAATCTTGATGAAGTCTAAAATCTACTCAACGATGAAATGATTTTCAGATGCACCATCAGATCACCAATAAGAAGAGTGGAGTTTAGCTAATGATCAGAATGACTTGTGGAAAAAAATGTGTTGACCAAGATTTTCATGATTGACAATGACCTTTTTTCATCAGTGGTATTGCCTCGTTTTTGTATTTTTGAGACTTGGTTGCTTCTTTGATATATTGAACTTTGACCTTAAAATAAAAATAGGCTAAAGGTATTTTTTTTGGTTAGCACTGTTAAGTAGACAATACTCCTTTCGTATTGTCCTTATTTCAATATTTAACGGTGATGCTTTGTTTGGATTTGAATTCATACACAGCCAGATAGACTCCTCCAAGTGCAATATTAAACCTAATTACATGGAACCAATATTCCATCAACATCCCTCACCGAGGCTCGGGCCCCTCTTCTTCATCTGCTTCATTTCAAAAAGCTTTAATTAACACAACAAAAACTGCATTGTCCTCCCGATGCCATCACTCAGTGGACGGCCTCGGATGCGAAAACTATCAGGGAGATTGAATGCGAAAGTTTTTGAAGCGACGCCGTGACAAACTGTGCAGCATTTGTAAGAAAAACTGAGCAAAAATGTCATCTGCTGAATCACCCTGGTAATGAACAAAAGGGTGCACTTTAAAAGCAATAACAAGCTGCCTCATTTCCTTGAGTGCCTCTTAAAAATCTAGTGAGTGACAGTAAGAGGCTGATTGTTGGTGGCCACAACATGACAAAATAAAGCTGAATTAGGGAGGTCTGGTGTCATCCTAATCTTCTATATATCCATAATAGAAAAATCGAGCATATCGTCAAACAGGTAATGCTTCCTTATTCCTATTTCCTCGCCCTAATCTCAACATCTATTGGTCACGTGTGACATATAAAACCAGCAGAGGCCAAAGGGTCAATCTCATATTCCTGTCACTGAGGTTAAAAAGAGCCAATCCAGAGAACAGCTGGTCATGCTGAGTGGAAATTGACATAAAAGATGAACTAACATTTGGCTTTTGGACTGGTTAGGCTTGGCCTGGCATTTAGTGACATTTGCCTTGCCACAGAGATGCATTTGGAGGGTCGGAAGAGGGGAAAAAGGAAAAAAAAAAAAGTTTGGAGGAGTATAATTATGGACTGACCACCCATATGGGACCTATTAGCTGGCTGATCTCTGGATAGCAGAGTGGACAGTGAGTAATGTTAAATTAAGCTGTGACATGTCACTTATTTCTAAATTTCCCCCCTTCCACACAGGCTGCACTATTTAATGGAGCTCTAATGGAAATAAAAATTAAATGTGCAGTATGATCTTGACTGAGTTTCCTCAAGTGGCATCATGTAGCAGCAGACTGCAAATGAGTCACCGACCCCAGCTTTAACATCACGGTTGAACTGCGCTTTGTTTCCCATTGATGGTGATGTGTTCATATGCCAATCACCTTGTCATTAAAATTCACTAATCTTTGTTTTATGTTATCAGTGAATAAAGAGACATATGTGTAATGTGAACGCTGTCACTTGTAGGATTAGACACAGAATTATCACCCAGTATTTTAGCATCTTTATCTCCGTTTTGATTTGAGCTGTTGGCTTTATTGATTTGATTAAATCTCACCACTCTCATTGTGCTTGTTACTGGCTATAAACCTGCTGTGAAGCACCTGCATGACATCACACGGAAATTAGACAAAGTCAACAATTACTTAGAAGTAAGTGTAGTGTAGCTTAGTTGTGTCTGGAAAACATAAATTTTGCTTAAATAGTGAACATAAAACCTCCATGCACCAAAAATACAACTCCAAAAGAACTGTAGTTTCCAGTTTGTAAATTTGAAAATTGTCAACTTCTTTTAAAATTTAGGTTCATGAGAAAAGATGCCAAAAAGTGCAACACCACCAATGACCACTAGAGGCTCACTTCTAAAAACTTCAATAGACTTCCATTCAAAAATCATCGACTTCTCTCAGGAAATACGTCATTTTGATGTCATTAGTTAAACAACTTCTTTCTATTACTGTCCAGGTGTTGCCTCTGGATATAATACCATTAGGCCTTAAAGAATGCATGCATGGGGGTGTGGCCTATTTCACTGAAAGGCCTTAGTTAGACCCGGCTGCTTCCTAACTCCACCCTCTTGTCCAAATATGGTCAGCCAACGAAGATGGCGATGGCCAACTCCAAACCCCTGGCTTCAAGATGTGAGTCCAGGAACCAATAGGTGACGTTATGATGGCAACGTCCACCTTTCCGAGTCTGTAGGTTCACATATTTTCTAATGCCTTCAAGATGCAATTAGTTTTAATAAATAAAGTTTGTTTGGAAGACCTATGCTACAACTGTGACAAATAATGACCGTCTCAATCTTTTTACTAACTGGTAATATTTTCTTGAGAAGCTAAAAAATAATTAATGAAGAACATTTGCAGTTTATTTCCCAAATGACATGGAAGATGAAAATAATAAAATCTATTCATCACAGAGCTCAGGTTACAATATGAAACCAGGAATTTATGAGATTTTCTGTCATGAGTTACATCCAATAAAGTCAGCTAGCTAATTAGTTTGTGCTAATCACTGATGAGAGATAAAGTGTCTAACACCTCGACATCACAACAACATTTCAATGAGATTTCTTTTCTCCAGTGCAACTCTGAAAAACAGAGGCTCTTGCAAAAATGACACCAAATTGAAAAGGCTCCATTTCAGTGTCTATTGACATGTGAGGTCTTCAGTAGAGTATGATCCTGGCGTATGTTCACTCCTGCTTTCAGCTCCTTCAGTGTGAGATCAATAATTCCCTGTCGAGTTTTGAGTTGAGGGGGGGATGTACCAGGTTGCACTTTCATCTTTTTCTCATCTGACCTTTTCGAGCACCAGGCATCATGCTTGAGAAAATATTCTGCAAATCAATGAAGATGGCACTTTTTTTATTAACCCTTTGTTCAAAATCAGACCCTATATTTTTTCATCCATTACCGTACCTCCCCCTGAGTCTTGTCTCTTGAGGCTTTGTGTCGACCACACACCACGGCCTGTCTTAAAAAAGCTATGATCTTAGTTGAAACGAGTGGCGTTACTCTTCATTTTACATCTTGAAAGGCCGGGTTCATCCTTATTCATTATATATAAACATTGGTTTAGCTTTCTGTTGGAAGATCAGGTGCTGTGTTAGCATTCATAACTCGGCAGGGAAACTAGACAGAGCACAAACTTTTGCAATAGGATCATCCAGCTATACAGATGACTGAACACTGTTGCCCTCTTGTGGTAAAACAGAAACACTATCTATCAGCTATTATAAGCTTTTTCAGATAGTTTCCAATCCTCTTATCTGGTCCAAAATGTAATCAATCGTTAGTGAAGATAATCATGACGCACCAGAGAATTTAGACTAATAAAACATCTTTAGATTCGACCTAGATCACATCTTTGTTCTGACTTTCATTCTCTTGAGCTAGATGAGCAAATTACCTAATACATATAGGTCATGCCATTTATTTCTTTTTATCAATTCAAGTGTTGCAGTCTATCAGGGTAAATTTGAGATATCGGTCCCACAAAAAAACAAAAAAAGCCATGTGTACATTACAGTATGTGAGGTGATTCCTCCCACTCTTTTGGATGCACTCATTTCACGTCTCCATTACGAGTTTATCTCTGGCTGGCAGAGGTTGTAGTGTCACTCTGTGTATGCACAGATCCATTGCAGGAGAACAAATTATGCTTGACGAGAGCACAGAGAGCTCCCCCTGAATAAAGCATCTTTATTCCCGTACTGGCTGTAACACCAGCGGGGGGATAAATATACTTCCACGTATGTCACCGTGTGCTTTCTGTAAATGATTGAACACTGTTTTGAGAACCGTTTCAGGTTCAATTTCAAATTAATTACGTTAGTGAATAGGTGGATTTAAATGGCTTCATTTTTTTTAGCGCTACGGGAAAATATAAGGAATTGCCTGCGTGCTTTTGAATCCTCAGACATTTCGGTGTGGAGCATCAATCCGACGCGAGTACTTCTGCAGTGGTCATCCATCATAACCTCCTTTTAATCAATATTAAAACATACATCAAGCAAACTTTATTACGGCCCATTTAATCTAGCTTAATAGAATCCAGACTGCTCGTTTTTTAGGGCTCTGGCAACACAAAGCAAACACAGCAAACAAGCATTACGAGCATTATTCCTGCTGTCCTCACTTGACTCTGTTCAGTCTCTTTGGATGTTAAAGAATAAATATAGGATTTGATGTCCTTATACTGCTTGTTGTTTTTGTACTCCCAGTATCAACTCTGCAAATGTCCATTACAGTGAAAAAATGACCACTCCTCAAATTACCTACTTTGTTTCTAGTTTACTCTGATGAGCTTATTTAGTCATTTGGAGCAGACCAAAACATTACATTTACTGTTAATACAAACTCAGCTGCTGGCGTTTAAATACAGAGAACCATTCATTTATTAAGCTGGCTTTTATTGTGAAATATTACCCAGAAGTTCAGTGTTGATAGCACTCAGAACATCATCAGCCTACAATGTTATATTTTTCTGCTGTGAAGAAAATAGTTCAACTTTTGTACCATGCTGTGCTTCTCTCCCACCGACCAATCAGAATGGAGGAGGTGGGACTTACAATATCGACACTGATTCTGCTCCTAAAAACCCAGCTATGTAGAAAACTGATGTCAGCAGTAGGACCTGTTTTTTTTTCCTTGATTTTGCTCAAATTTTAAACTCAATTTTAAACTCTTTTTGCAACCTTACTATAATAAAAGCTTGAGAGAAGTGATATTAAATTAAAACCGGTTCCTCTGGACTGTTTCTCCCCCACTCTGAACTGATTGATATCAACCAATTACCCGTTTATTATTAGACACCTGGCTTTTAATTGAATACCATTTTGCTGTTTGATGAAATACTGCATGTTGACTTTAAAACATGTATATCATTAGTTTCACTGCAACAGCTTGAGCAGGTTTACCCACAGTACAGCACGGTTAACAGTATCCAGTGTTTTCATTAGAGATAAAATACTTTCCACAGCTGGATGACACCCTGCGATCACTACTGTGGGTTGAACCAGCTACTTCAATGTCTTATGTAGAGTAGATGCAGAAGATGTGGTTTTCAATCAAATAGAAACAACAACAATCCACCTACTGCAATACCTCAAGCAAATTTACATTCAGCCCAACAAGTGAGATGGATATTGCATTATAGTTAGCAAGCCTGCAGTCCCTCTTTTTGATTTAAGCTGATAATATGATTGAAAATGTGAATTACGGTGAGTGTTTCCGCACAGCAGAATGAAAGTCAAGCTGTATTTAAAAACCTCCTGATGTAAAAACACTTTGTTGTGCAACAGATTAGCTAAAAAGCAGCTATTTCTGATGCCTCACATTGAACCAAAGACAAAAAAATCACAGCAGAGACTCTGCAACCCACCACCAGCAGTGAAGATATTTAGATCATTGTCTCTTCGAGCCTTGATCAATGACATCTGCTGGGGGATGTCTCGACACATTCTCCTCAAACGCTGGAGTATGTCATGAAAACTAGGATGTATTTGGCCAGCGGGGCTCAGTGCAGCAGCGAGGTAAACCATCATACTACAAGTGTAAAAAACTCAAGAATAAAAACCCAAAGACAAAAGAAGCTTTGAGTGTTTCGTGCTACTAAAATTACACAGGAAATACACAACAGGGTATGAAGGGTAACCAGTCCTACGCATCAAATAATGTCTACAGGTGTGCTGCATATGTGAGATCTGCAAAATGAACTTCAACAAATTATAGAATAACCACGTTCAATGTACAATAACCCCCGAAAAAACAAGTACAAACCCAGATAACAGCCTAAAAGGTGATAGTCATACAACAGGAAGTCCATCGTCGACGAGGTGCCACCTTGAATTGTGACAGATTTAAATGCCAATACTTCATGATCATTGCTAAATTAAAGCTCAGCATGAAGAGGTACACAGTGGTCAGTGCTAACCTTAACAAAAAAGGCAAACAAGTTGATTAATTATCATTATGACTTTCTAAGAAACCAATTTTACTCCTGTGCATATCGAGCTGCATTGTCAGGTCTCAACAACAAATCAAAGTGTGAAACAACCAATCGCTGTCGAGGACAAGGATGCCAGCAAAGCCAAGCCAGATGTCGGAGAAAGAGAAGTAGTGCTGGGTGCTGATGAGGAAACGGCACAAATACAAAGTAGCTGGGAGTTTAACACTATACAGAAATGAATGAAGCAACTAGGCCTCAAAAATTAGGCCCATGCAGAAGGGCAAAATGTGTAATACTCTGAATGGCCACTAGGTGCTAGCTCCAAAAAACTCATTTTAATCAAACATGTACATTTCTGCCATTACTTTCAGCACATTCATTATATTTACAGCTGAAGTTCACAACAGTTTATTTGACATTATTTACCACTTTTTAAATGGGTCCACATACTTTTACGATGCAAGTATTAATCGCGTCTCTTTTTGAGTATTTGAGGAGATGTCCCTTCCTGGCGAGGAAAAAGGGTGTGGCTGAGGGAGGAGTCATGTGGCCCCGCCCATCAGGCCATACTATGTGCTTGCTCTTGTAAGGGGAATGTGTCTTTAGGTAGACTTCTTTGTGCATCAGGTTTTGTAGTTAGCATCCACTTTGTTTTCCCCTTGTGTTTCATTTGGTTCGGTCCAAGCCACGATATATGTTCCCATGTTTTGTCAGTGTGTGAGGTCAGTAAGGTTAAGTTGTATGGTTCACATCTTGTTTTGATGTATTTTGAGTAGAGTTGACCTCTTTTTAATAAAACTTGTAGCTGCGTTCAGGGTTTATATGGCTTAACTGTGAAAACAGAGCTTCTATGTAAGGCGCTAGTTGACATCTGGAGCAACTTGGAGGTCAGTGTTTTGCTCAAGGGCACTTTGAGGAAACTATTTAAGGAGTCAGGGATCGAACCACCAACCCTTGAGATTTCTACTGAGCTGGCTGGGCCTCCACAAATCTTAAGTTTTGATTTTTTGGTGTAGAAAATATTTGGATGTTTGATCTCCTTAGAGAAAGAACACCACACACACACACACACACACACACACACACACACCACCTTGATTTTAACGAGACTGACGTCAGTTAATAACGGCTGAAATTCAAGTGAGCAGTGACTCAGCTCAGTCATTGACATCCACTGACAAAGTGGCGCACATTAACCGAACACGAGCCCCGGCTGCAGGAGCGAAGCCGGATAAGTCATCAATTCATTATCACCCACATTTGGAGAAAACAAAAAACAACCTACGCTGCAGAAATATGTCTGCAGACACTTTGGTGGCTGAAGCCAAGCGTTACGCAACACGTCTCGGCGGAGAAATTTCAAGAAGAAGAAATCCGAGTCCAAGTTGTCCCCTTAAAGGAGCCCGAAGAGGAGTTGTGGGTGTAAGGGAGGACGAGTGTGGCTTTTGGACACAAATCTTTTGTGAACAGGGACGTTGAGTTTTAGATGCAAGGTCGTCCCCCTGATGCTTCCAACTTGGTTAATCATGCCTTAAGAATATTTATGTGTGTGTAATAGGGGAGAGGAGGGGAGGGTGGGGGATGATGAGTGTACGTTTTTTTTCTGTGTGTCAGTGTGGTTACTCATGGGACCAGAGGATCTTTCAGAGACAGGCAGCGTTAACTTCAGTGGACACACACACACACACACACACACACACACACACACACACACACACAGATTAATCTCTGTCAGGACTGGCACAGCCCGAGGACACTTTGGAACTAGTTTGTGAGTGGAAGGACGGAGGAGGACATGTAAACACAACTCGCCAAACCTGACATGTACAAGTGGCATCAGTTTGGCCCAAAAAACCGTTATAGATTTTGTGACATAATAAAAATCTATAGCTGAAGCCGCTGAGGAAATTCAAATGTTTTGCAGAACTGAGTCTGAACTTAAGCTGAACGTTAACGTTAGAAGTAAAAACTTTGGAGTTAATTAGAAATCTTCTTTGACTCGCTTTCAGCAGGAGGAGGATTACTCCTGGGAGCGAGGGTGATGTCGCTGCCACAATGTAGAAAATTATCAAGACACATGGTTTATTTTCTGTATTATTAGACAATGGGGGAGTTTAAAATGGAGAAAATAGCTGAGGAAAAAAAACTGTCGAGCTACTAGCTGCTGTTGTGACTGAAATTGTTCGGTGTAGTTTCTTTTAAAACTATTTCTCACTTTCAAAACTTGGGCCTAATGGGTGTTAATCCTGGTTATTCTTTCATAAATCTCTTTAATATTACACTAAAAAATCGTATGTATAACAACTAATATGCCCGATATTAGCTTGTTTTTCTTATAACTTCATGTTAAGCAGAAAGGAAAGGATTAACACTGAATTATAAGTGATTAATGGAGTATTTACACTTCTGAAAGTTGTTGATTGGGTGAGAAAACAGTGCAAAGTTGCAAAGATCCTGTTTTTTGTAGGGGCAGCAGATTAACTCATTTGCATTTGACAAAAGATCAGTCATAAAAAAAACTAATTTTTTTTGTTAAAAATCACCTTTTTATGAATTAAATTAGTAAAACATCTTTGCTTTGACAACATATCATGTCAGGGCAACTCCAAAAGCCCTCATACCCCATTAGAGCCATAGTTTTTAAGAGTAAATTACATATACAATTTTTTTTTTTCTCAGTGAGAGCGAGTATAAATTTTGGGAAAGATCAAAGAAAGAGATCTTGTAATGGGCCACAGTTTTTAAAAAGGCAGTGATAACAGAGAACCACTATGGGGCAGCAACATCCAACCATCGTGGCTAAAATCCAGAGAGGAAGAAGCAGCAGCAGCAAGCATTAGGTACAAAATGTAAACAATGAAATGTTTCAATGATCAATCTGAGTCAATGTGTTGGAGATCAGATGAGGATTATATCTGGGTGGAGGTTTGTGCTCTCTGAATGATTTCTATTTGCTACTGTTTGGCAAACTCATACCTTAAAATCTGGCCCCTATTAAAGAGACTCCTCACCTCAGCATTTGAAAAATTTGTGTTACAGTGCTGCTTATTGTGGAGTCACATCAATAATTCACACTGTAGACGGCATTTACATAAGTCCATGTTGTAAGAGTCAGTATCAGCTCAAAATGGATATTGAAACAAACACACTGCACCCTCTGCTGTTTTGAATTAACATATAGATCATGCAGTGTATTTCCATCTGTAAGCCCCCCAGTGAAACAGTGCTCAGAACACAACCGTGAGGGTTTAATAACGTGTCATCCTTCTCTTACAGCTGAGTGTGAGCTTCACTATGTGCCTGCATGTATGTGTGTGTGTGTGTGTGTACTTGTGAGTGTTTGGCTCTGTCACATTTCCTGCAAGACGACTGGTGATTCCCTCTTTTCTGCTTCCTGCAGCAACACGTCGACAAACCGAAGTGACAGAAGTTGCGAGAAAGAGTCGAGCCACGAAGCCTCACAGCGAGGCAATTCGTCAGGAATAGTGTGCACATGTGCAACCTGTATTTTTTTTTTTTGTTTGTTTGTTTCGAGCCTGGAGTTATGACAGAGCTGCTGCAGCAAAGGTAATTTGCTTCTGCCCTTGACCCAAGTCAATCTGCCATGTCTAGTTCTCAAATTAAGCACATGATGGCTGTGCGGGCCCAGCCTACGCACCTTCTGGCCACAGCATCTGAACGTCCTATCCCGCCAATAGCTGCAACTAATCAGCTAAACTGAGCGGCAGCTTCCGTGCTGCATACAGTAGACGTTTCTTCGGGTGGTGGACAATGGATATGATTTAATATCCACAAGTTATGTAATGTCTTTGCTCAATGTCAGTCCACAGCTGCCTCATGCGGAGTCTTCTGAAATCAGCTGAGTCATGCTAACTTTCAGAAAGAAAGTAAAGTCAAAACAACTGGCTATAAAGCAGCCGCAGCAGCAGCAGCAGCAGCAGCAGCAGAGGCTTTTATTTTTTTCTTAGCCTTGTAGCGTGGTACAAAGGATTTACAGTCTTGATACAAATGGTAAGACAGATGGAGTCACAGAGTTTGTTCTGTCCTGCCGAATCCTGATCACTGTGTACTCAGACTGTGTTCATAGTCTTTGAAAATATAAAAAAAAAATGGGGAGCAGGAGAGGTAATACAGACCAAGTTGGCGCTCCATGAAAAGGCCTTTTTCCCTACAGGGATTTCAGGTAAAAATAAACTGTATTTCGGTTGTTTTGATTAAAAAAAGAAATATACAATTTGGGAGAACACACTTATTCTCCAGCCATATTAGCGAGCACCTAAACATTTCTCCACCTCAAAGGAGTAAAATTCCTCAAGATTTTGGCTCAGCTGTTTGAGATAGTTTGATATCATAGCCAGTGTTTCTTATTTAAATAAATGATAATGCCCACTGGCAGGGCGGCTTGTACGCTCGCAGCCAGCGCTATGCACTAGTTTTACTGAACATGTCAAATATGCTATTTTTAAAACACAGCTGGTGGATAGATTTTGAACCCTTCACCAGGACGCAAAGCAAGCAAGCAAGGCCCGACTGAGGAAACATCAGAGTTCTGGTAAAAACATCTGCAGGCAACTGAGGGAAGCTACTGAAAATAATCTCGTCCCATCTGTATGGCAGGGGTTAGTTTTAGTCATTTGACAACAACATGTACTAGATCTCAGCTTTTTTAGTATCTTGTTTCTTTGTTTTTAGCAACACTTAAGGAAAAACTCATGAATCTGACCCCAATTATTTTGTTTATTTAAAGAAATACAGTATAATCCAAGGAACTGTGTTTGTTTTTGAACAAGACTATGTTGCTATTTCACCACAAGAGGGCAACAGTGTTCAGAGTACTGTATCAGTACAGCTGGGTTATGCTTGGTGGAGGTCTATGCTCACTGAATATTTCTAATTTTTAAGATCAAAACTTCTATTATTCTTCCTCTGACTTCTACCGTACATATTTTGAAGTTTAACTACTTCCAAATACTTTAGATACTTTTTGTACTGCGTCTAACTTTTCCTTTTATACTTTTTGTCCTTTTATGCATTTCAAACTGATGTGCTTTTGTTAAAAATTGAATTGTCTCTCAGCTGTATTTCAGCTATTGTGCTTCTTAAAGTTGTCAACTATTTTTCAATTATTGTTTTATAAAAACTTTTTCAAAATTGATTCTTTTGAAAAAAAATTAAGCAATTCTCTGCAAATTAGTTCATCTTTCACAATTTTCTTCAGGAAATGCATTTTCTTGTTTTTGTTTGTTTTGTCACCAAAAACTTGTTTTAATTTTTACAACTTCTAAGCATTTTGAGGCTACAGAAGTGGCTATATTTGTGTATTGTTACCGTGGTAGTAATTTCTCATTAAACACCAAAAACTTGTTGCCATTGTTTTTGATAGAAATTAACACTAGATGTGGGCTGCAGCTTTATCACAGTAAAAGGGCTTTTGTTAAATTGTAAAAGCTAATTATTGAAGCTGACAAACATTGACAAATCAATAGAACAGCAAAGCTCGAAGCAGTCTTCTTCTTTGACCTGCCTTTTATTTTGCAGGGCAGCAGGATCGACGAGCGTGGAGACTGTCCTTGAACCGCAGCAATTGTTTTCAAAGCACTGTGAGATGTCTTTTGAAGTGTCCTAATTCCTCTAATGACTGCACAGCCGTCATCTTAAAAATCAAAATGAATTCAATCAAACGCAGAATGTGTTTTGTTATGAAGTAATAATCTTTTTCAGAAAGATATTCTGACCAATTTTGTGGGGGACGTGAATACTCCATCCACAAAATCACTCCACAAAAAGCTTGTTATTGCAATTTACTCCTAATTGGCACAAAGGAAATGGGTGATTGTGGTGGAACAAATAAACTCTAAGCTGGGAGGGGATGCAGTTTAATGGGACAGATTTTCAGTAATTTACCCCACCAGTAAACATGATTGTTACATCAGCTTGTAAGTTTTACTCTATACTGGCAAAATTCTCCTTCTACGACTAAGGATCCATATTTATTTAACAAATACAAAACAACTCAACCAGCAATTTGAAAATATGTTGTTTGTTTTTCTCTATAAATATAAAAAAAAAA
>OOFC01013514.1:0-24960 GCA_900323345.1 Pseudochromis fuscus | reverse complement strand
AAAATATATATATATATATTCAGTGTGTGCTCCTGTTTGATGCACTGGTGTGATGTTAGTTGCTATAACCCTCCTGGGAAAAAAAAAAAAATGACGGTGACTGGTAAAAAACAGAAGCCCAGAGGCCCCCAATGACTTACTTTGCCCTTTCATTTGGTCCTGTGTTGGAGTCCTCGCCGGTGAATCTTGGAAGATCTAAGAAAAGCCTTAAGGTGGCCTGGCAAGTTGTTCATGAAAAACAGCGGGGAGCAAAAAGTTATTTACCAGTGAGTAAATCTCAACTGCTGGCCATTGACCCAAAGTAGTGCAGAGCAGAGATTCCCAATCAGAGATACTCGGTCACCAGGGGAGCACTGCTGCGGTTGCTAGGGGGTAGAAAGTGCTCAACTAACTTGAAGATATCTTTAGATATAAAGTCAGTAACATCTGAACAACTTTACCCACTTGGGAACAATCAGTAAAGTAAGATTTCAGACAATCCTTTCTATCAACAGTATTTTCATCAACTACTAACCACCAAACAAGTTTCTAACTGAACCATGATTGCAACTCAACAAACACCATCACATTTATTTTTACATGTCAGTCATAGCCGTGTCAAGCGTCACATGTCCACAGCCAAATCTGCCGGACCATCAAACCAGTGGCTGTCTTGACCCCATCGAGGCGAGCGATGATCGAAAAGACAGAACAGCCTCCGGGGGAAAAAGAGAATTTTGGTGTGTGGACAAATTTGATTTTTATTTAACTGCCAGTGCTGCTGACTCATCCACAGCGAGAAATTAGCAGAGAAGAATAAAGTTATTTTTACAGCACGAATATTGAGAAGATCGACCGTGAAGTTCAGAACAGAGATCGGGAAAAACGGGTGAGAAATGATTGTAAAGTACAAGGATTACCTCACATTGCACTGGACATAAACGTGGCCTGTTTTTGTTTTTTTTTCACTACGTTTCAAGCAATTGGGCTATTATATGTTTCATTTATTATGTCACTTATATCAAAAAAACTAGGTAACCTTTTCAATTCACTCATGCAAAAAAGTCTGGCAGGACATCAAGTATGATGCCAGTGGGTTAGTGCATTTTTTATTTGATGTGCAATTGGTAAAAAATATCCTCCAATTAAAAAGAAATAAAATGGTTTCTTTATTTGAATTAGAAAAAAATAAAAAGGTGATTTTGTTGTTATCAAAGTTATAAAAGCATCAAATAATTATTAAAAGCTCAATGCAGTGTAGTCACATCATGTGGAGAATGTTGCGACGCTCTCCAAGGTGCTGATCCTGACAGATTGTGTTGATAAAGGTAAAGAGCTGAAGAAAATTAAAAGTGACTGAAACAATAAACCCAAAATAAAAACTAAATAGATTTAAAAACAAAGGATTACGACTTCCTGTGCAGCGTGATGATGAAACAGCCAACAGGTGTCAATACATCTCAGCTCGTGTTTGCCTCATGAAGGTGTGCGACTCAATCTATATATACACACAAGTGGTAATTTAGTAGCATGTGATAATTAAAATCCTACTGTACAATGCCACGTAGTATGTTCCAGGCAAATCAAAAATAGCACATAGAGAGTTATGTTTACCATTTTATTTCTTTGTGCAAATGCTGGTGGCATTAAACCTTTCTCAATTAGCCATCTGGGGGTCGATGGAGAAATAGCACTCAGACTGTAATCACGGTTCCCCTACCTTGCTTGCCAAATACTCACTAACCGGCTGGGCTCTCCAGCTCCCTACTCTCAAATGTCCTTATGCGCTTGATAATCACTCTGTGGAAATGTTCACAAATCTGTGTGTGTGTGTGTGTGTTTGTGTGTATCGCAGTTAATCTTCTTGTATGAATGACTCTGTCTGTGCAAATATGTGGGTTTGTGTGTCTCTTTGTGCGGCCCCTCTGTGCGATTGATGATCACCAAGTGAAAACATTTAGATTGCCCGCTTCTTGGTGCCAGGCTGGATTAGACTAGGCGATGAGATCATTCTACTTTGATTACCGGGTTTGGCATTTAACCTGCATGGATAACAGAGGGCTCGGCTCGGAGAACCAGACGCACGGTACATGCGTACGCTCACACAGTGTTCAGATAATTGACTCATCATGTCTTTGCCAACACCCCCCTCCTCACCTCACCCTCTCTCTTTTTTCCTCGGTAACCCCCCCACCCCACGTCCAGACTCATTCACACTCTGCACTGCTATGCACTCAGGGCACGGTAAAGCTATTTGGATTAAAAGCATCCGCCATGTGTGACGTGTGAAATTCTCCCACTCTGTCTCGCTCTCACTATTTATGCTCAAAGGCACCTCTGCATCAAGCTGGCGAGCAGCATGAGCCGCTTGACTCAGACACTGTATGCAAATCAAATGATTATCTCACCTTCACAGAAACCTGTTATTTCTGTGTTTCGTAATGTGTTTTATAATGTGCTTCAGTAATGTACAGTAGGACAGGGGATACTTATCAGGATCAGGGATGTGGCAGAAAGTAAACAAACAAAGCATGCATGCTTTGTTTTGTTTCCTCCACCTTTTTCTAATTATTTGGCACTTTACCACAATTTCCGGTCCAGACAATCCCACAGTGAATCACACTGAGTCACATTTGAGATATTTACAACAAGGTTCAACACTGAAGTTTGAAATGTGATGTCCTGTGAGCTCGTAGTATTTGTGCCAATACTGATTTGCGCTGGACTGATTTTGGAGATTTCACCCTCAACAGAAGGTTACATGTGTCCAGTAGCAGCAACACCTACATTAGCTCAGCTGCAGAGAAAATCAGCGAGATATGAAAGCAAATTAATGACTGGATTTTATAAAAACAACACGATGCAGGTAAAATCCATCCAAAGGAGCATTTTGACAGTATGCAACTTCTGTATGGTGACATATTTCCAGCAAAAACAAGATTTGTAGGTGGGACAAAACATTTGGAGTGATTTGATTGGACTGTTGAAACACAGCAAAACACCAAAACATAGCACTTTTTTCTGCTAATGCCAGACTCAAAGCGCCAACAGAGAGCATTACTCATTCACACTCAATCATACCGATGGTGGTAAGCTAAGTTAGCCACAGCTGCGTTGGGGCTAGCTAGCTAGCGTTACCAGATAACCTATGTAGCACCTTACTAGATAATGTTGAGCTGTGTGTACAAACTTCCACATAACGTTACTTGAGCGAATATGGCTGCTGGACTGATTTTGAAGATTTGGAGGGGAAAACGTGCCATCAGGAAACCACGACGACCGCCATAACCAAACAAGATCACAAATGTTAGCCTGTTGAAAGTCCCAGTCACCTGTCTCCAAGTTTCCCTCCTAAACATCAGCAAACATTGGTCTGGAGTTAAAAAATGCAAGACTGTAATAATTATTTGGTAGAATGTGCTAAATGCTTAAAAATGTATAAGCCCCCACCTCCCTTTCGTACTGTGGTCCTTGTCACTGCGAGCGCGATATCATATTAATGTTGGCATTTAGCTCAAAGCACTGCTGTGTGGAAGAACAGCCTCACAGAGCATCTGCAGACTCCTGTTGAAACCGATATTAAAATAATAAGCATGTGCAGACTGCAACTATATCTTAAGGTGTCAAAATGGTGCATATTTTAAGCCGCTACCAGGGTTTAGGTTGTTTGTTTTTTCACGGTGGACCAAACAGTTCAGCCCCAGGATGATACCGCGCCTGTGTTCCCATCATTTAAAAAAGGTCAGGGCGCTCTCTACCACACTTGCTCTATTCCTTTCAGGATGGGAAAGGGCATAAATTAATGCTTTCCTGAGTCTGTAAGTGACATTTGTTTATATTTGTGGTCTTGATGCCTTATGATGATCGCCGTCTGGAGCTTGTAGCTTGCCCGTCGTTTTATTTACTGCTACATCGCCGGTCGTGTGTGCGCTTTGGCAAACGGCGCCAGCTCTAAATCTCTGCGGGTGCATGCGCCTCCTTTTTTTTTTTTTTTTTTTTTTTTTGGCCTGTGTACGTGCCCCTATAGTTCATGAATAACTCTTCGCTTTAAGATACTGAGAGTGGATTCGGGCGAGGGGGGGAACATAAATCTGAGGCTGACACCCTCAGTGAAAGTCATTAGTCAGCCGTCACCGACCCTGGCACTCTGCCATGTCACGAGCACCACCTCCCTCCCTCCCCTGCCTCACTTCCTCCTCTCTCTCTGCCTCCCTAACAAGGGCCATCTTGCTCGCCCGTAGCCTCATTCCTCTAATGGAGCCAATGAAATCAAGAGGAGAATTCATGTTGATGCAGCCTGTTTGGTAGCTTAGGGACACACTCGCACATACTGCATATAACACTGCATGTATAAGTAAATGGATATTACATTGTAATTTATATTTAGCAAGTTATACACTTGCTAAACACCGCTGAGTTACAATACAAGGGTAATGGAGGCATGAGTCAGTAAAAATGTGTTTAATAATTCATTACTGGGTTTCTCTTCTCTCAAGAGGACGAGATAATCATCATCAATTTCATCTTACTAACTTTTTTTTTAACTTCAGCATGCACACAGAAACTTTACAGAAATCCCACACAAGGAGGAAGGAGCTGGGTGTTCAAAGTAAGAGCAGAAAATATGTTTACCAAAGCGCAACCCAATTCATTGTGACAGGGCACTGAGGAGAAGGTAACAGCGTGTGCTGCGGCAAAGTTCAGAAGATTTAAAAAGGTCCTTTTGTACCTTCAGTGAATGTGATTGATGTTGGGCAGACCCAGAGAAAGCGGGTGGCTCATCCGTTGCTATTTTCAGAGAGGAAGGGTGATCGAGGTTTTTTTCTCCTTCTTCTTCTTCTGAGATTCACTTTCTAGTGAAATTGAGAAAGATGCACACGCTCTCTGGGGAGCTGGCAATTTCGATTTGCTCGGGGAAGGGCATGCATTACAGCCGACAATATACAAATGCACGCCGCTCGGTTCCACGGGATGCAGCGCTGGATATTGTCTAATCCCACGCTGCATGTGTGTAATTGGAGATTGCAGAGGTCAGACTGCAAATGAATCAAAGCCTGGATCAATTCAGAATGCATTTAATTTACCACAAATGGAGAGCTCTCATTGTCCGTCCAGTGGCCTTTTATTAGATGAAATTTAATCACTGCATTCAGGCCTTATCAGCAGTGGGAGAGACAGGAAATTAACTGCTTAGAAAATATTAGTCAACTTTGTCACGCCGAATACAACTTAATTGTATTATAATCCTTTCTATGGCGTTTAGTTTGTTGACACAAGACCAGCCAATAAATGCTAAAGCTAAACAAGCCCGGGGGCAATGTAAACATGTACAGTTCTATTAAGCTTATATTTATGACTGGTGTTATCATTTGTGCTTATTTTAAGCTTTTCTGCGCTGCAGGTTTTTTGTACTGCCTGCAGAAAAAAGGAGGAAGGTGCTTGTGCCAGGAATAAATTGAATAAACTGTACTAAAGATTTATGTTACTGTAGGACACTTGGATGTGGAAACGGGGATGTTTTGAATGTATGAAAGACTTTTTCATTCCTTCCAGGTCTTGCCAAACACGAAGACAACAATGACACTTCTTTACACTGGCAACTAAAGCTGTGTTCAGACACAACTGCACAGCATTTGAAAAAAAAGGCAGCCTGCTCATTCATTCCAGTACGACCACTATGATGGCAGAACGAGGGTGCAGGACTAGCATGTAAGTCACCAGCATGTGTATATTGAAGCACACTTTCTTGGAAGATGTTTTTGCATCATAAATGAGGTAATTTTTCAGTTTATTTGTGACATAAATCTTGTTGCTGCTGTGCCAACTTTACTTTACTCCTCTATGGAAGAACTGCACAAAAGGTTTCCATAGCTAATAAACTTAAAACCACAAAACCACCGTCTCATCCAGTGTACACTAAAATAAATAAATCAAAATCTTTCAGATATAAATAGAAGTCCTCTTATGTATGTACTTTATGTATGTTAGAATTGCTTACTTTGCACAAAAATGCTGTTATGATGAAGCATAGTTTTAATGGTTTGAGATGAAGTTTACATTTTGTTATTTATATTTTACACTAGTGGTTTTTATTAAGGCCAGGGCCCTAAAGAGATCAAACAGTAAATCTAAAGATGATTGATGGAGAAGCAAAAAAGACTAAACAATGCAAAACTGTTCATTTCATCTTTAAAACTGCACTGTGTTTCAAACAACAATGCAGGTTTTGTCAATACGCCCTCACAGCTATGGAGCAAACAGTTTGATAATTAGTATAAAACAACAGTTTAAAAGATATCGTTACACCTCAGGATTTGCTCAGCGCTTTATTATTGGAGTAAACAAATGTTTTTATGTGAAATATTATTAAAAGTGTCAGGTAACTGAAGATGAACCTCACCATTGTACTTACATCACTGTAGTGTGATGTGGTCTGGTTCAGGAAGAAACGGAAATAAAGATTAATCTCTATCATTTTAGGTGATATAAGGATTTTACATTTTATTTCCCAGTCTTCCTAAATAAAGCCCCATTCAGCCAAGTTACTCCGAAACAAAATCCCTTTTAGTCTGAGATCACTTATTACTACAAGCGGTATGTTTTTTTGTACCTGGTCAAGTCCTGAAGTTCCTCGATTGCACATATAATACTAGAAGTTAGATTAACCTAACTTCAAAAATAAAGTTCAATCAATGTTGAAATTTATCTTGAGGGGACAGTGGAATTTCCTGATTGGATTCCAGTCCATGTAGCACAAACATCGGCGGCTCTACAAAGGCAGCCAACATCAAAGTCTGCATCAAATACGCAACTCGGTAGGATGCATGACATTCCTCGTGACAATTTCACCCTTTAATGCCGAGCTCTCGATGCATGACCTAAAGAAGCGGTAAAGCCTTTCCACATGGGTGCCATTGGATGAAAAGCGAAAGGTCAACAATGGCGTTTTTCATATTTTTAGACGTATAATATACAAGCACCGCAAACACACACTGTATATACAGTGTACGGCAGTCAAGGAGCATCCTATCAGCGGCTCAGGGACCAGAAGCAGGTGAGACGAAAGGGAAATTGGAGCAAGCAAATAAATAAATAAATACAAACAAGGAGAATATCTTTCTCCTGCCTGTCCTCTTTCCCTTTAATCCCCTTCATGGGTCGGTGAACAATCACCACACACACATTGAATCGAGGTGACGGAGAGCAGCTGCAGTGCGTACAGTATGAGGCCCGTTTTCCAGTGTCCATCCCAACTGTTTGGGTCTCTGGTTGTTGCCTTCAAATCCAAACTGCCACAGAAATATGGCAAATAAATGTGCTCCCTCTAAGTGAGAATACCTCAAACTAATTTAGACAATTTTCTGAATGATTACACTTGGAAAAACCAGAGAGAAGCTGTAGGTTGGTCTCGTGGCCACTCTGTTGCCATGGACACAATTCATTTCTTAAATTCCCAAACCCATCTTCTGAAAGCATGTATGTGCGTCTAAGATGTTTATGTAATTATGATCTAAACCTGTACAGCATCACTCCTCAGAAGAGCAATTATCTCCGAGTGATGAACAAGCTGAGGGAGCACACCGTTGTTTGATTCCCCCCACCCCCACTCTCGGTGGTTGGGATATTTCTGCTTTGATGCCACTGGTGTCTTCATTGATTTGAGTGACGCCCTGAGGGATCTGCGGTCTGTTCCCTGGACACTGAGGAGCTGAATGACACTTTTAACACCATTACAGAGTTGGAGGTACACACATGTAGAGGCGGAGAGGTAGTCACTTTGATTTTATGAACATCGAGGTTTCGCTGAGGTCAAGACACATGGGAAAAAATAAATAAATAAAACGCGACTTCAATCTCAGAGAATTTCAGGATTTTGTTCCTAACATGTACACTTTAATCAGAAAAATTTGTTTCATTTTTGTACATTTGCTGCTTGAATCTCACAAACTCTTGTAAATTAGTAATGTGGAGATCTTACAGTTTTGCACTCACTACAATTGTTTTGCATTTCAACTGTTTCTCTCTATTTCCAGGACTTTTTCCAAGAGCTGGAAAATTCCATGTTTTCCAGTGTGTTTCAGAAGCTTGAATCATGAATTCATCTGAGGGCAGCCTGCTCACTTATCATTTTTTCCTTTGTTGCAATTGTATCAAAAACAACAAAACTGCAATTGATGCAAGATTTCAAATGTGACACATTTAGTTTCATCGCCAGTTTTTATTTGGGGGGCTGTGTGCATGTCCACATTGTCACAAAAGCAAGAGGCAAACAAACAAATCTAAAATTGTCTAAATTGCTTCAAGGTCTGAGCCAGCTCTTGCTAAAAAGCCACATCATTTTATGTAAAGCAGAAAGGGTAAAATTATTCCCAACACGACGACTCCAGTGAGACACTTCTGTGACGGGGCATTGATTGGAGTAAATTTGAACCATTTCGCCGCCACAATGCTCGTAAATAACTAACCGAGACAAAGTTGAGGAAGCGAGGCGACTTGGCTCCACAAGTTCACCGAGACATGCAAGGTTTACTGTGGTTTGCTGTAAATGAAGGGGAATTAAACAGAAAAGATTTACATTGCTACTTACGCCACTTCCTCCGCCACCTTCCCTTGTCTCTTTGCTAAATTCGACCAACTCTTTCAAGGCTTTTTAGTGCCAGCCCAGTGCTTTAATTTGACTGAACCCACCCCTGATAGATATAAGAAGGGGCTGGTTGAACACTTTAATGACCTCTACATTAAGAGTGCAGTTACGAACGGGACACATTCATTTCAATATCCTCTGCTATCAATTCATTAACTCCCTCTATGGTATTTACACACATCATTTGTGTACATAGGAGGCAAAAATGGAAATAAGAAGTGGGGGGTGGGGGGGCGGCTATTCACAGCTGCAGATGGAGTTGATGGATGGTGGTTTGCCTCCATGAAGCTGCATTTGGAAACCTGCAGCGTGTGATTTAACTGCAAGCGGGGAATGGATTTCGGTGGCCCCGTAATAGGGGGTGGGCTGGGTGTAAGGAAAGGATGACTTGGCTCGGGATGAGAGTCGCGCACTCGCCGTAATGGATGCCAACTGAGGGGTAATCATAGCAGACACCGAAATTAGTCCCATCAGTAGTGGGAGACTATGAAATATGAAAACTGACGAATAGTACGTCAAGAATTCTTCAGCTTTAACAATCTCAGGAGCCAGCGAAATGCTTTAAATGTAAAATCCAGGAAAGAAATGTCTGATCTGTAACATAGATGTGTATAACATAGGAGTCACGAAGCATAGACAATTACACGGGCCCCTTGCTGATAGTCATATCAAATGTAAGGTTGTTGACAGATTATTACTGGTGCCACTATGTGAAGCTACTAATGGTGTACACAGTACAAGAAAACAAAAATGTACATGGTTAAAGACTCTAAATGTCTCCGCTGCCCTGGTCTGTCCAAGCAGCATGTTAATTAGGTGACTTGGAAAAGGCAGTTGCTTTGTTTGCCATTTTTGGTCCTTAATGAAACCGGTAACGCATTTAAATGAAAAGTATTTGTATAATTAATCATAAAGAAACTGCAGCTGTACTTTGGAGTTCATTTTAGCAGCTATGTTAAGTTTACAACACGAAGACTGGAAAATGCACAGTGCTACCTCGCACTCTCCACCGCTACCTTACAACATTGCTAACTGTTAGCTGGACTGCATTAGCAACACATTAGCAAAAATGACGAGGGGATAAAGGGGATGCATTGTATTTCAAACAGTAGCATCTTAACTATAGCAGGTAACATGCTATTAAAGGCTACAAGTTTTTAAATGAGGAAATAACGTACACACGTCTATTAACCCCCTCTCAGTGCATTGCTGGTTTGACACAGTGGATCCAATGGACCATTACTGCCACTGCGGGAGGACAACAACAGTCCAAACAGCAGCAGTTGAGGGGATCCCAACCATTACAAAAAAATATTCACTATAAGTTGGTTACACCAAAGCAGCAAAACTGGGCAGCTTGTAGACCATTTGTTACATAAATCCACATGATTAATCTTGTTCTCATCATGCTCACAAATTATTTGCGACATAATACTCAATTATGTTGATAAAAATGCCCTTGATAGCCACAATTGTCATTAGCGCTGCAGTCTGACTACAGCTCCTATTTGCAATGATAAAAAGCTTTCAATATGTTACCAATAAAAGAGCTTATTTTCATTTTGCCTTGTCATACCCCAGATTATTCTTCTTCCATCTTACAATATACACTCACATATAAATTAATGCATCCTTGCGGCAAGGGCTGAAAGGTTGGTATAAAACACAGAAAAATAAGGTACAGCTTTTATGCAATTCTGTTTGATTTCATCTTCAGCATGTTAATTTTTTGACTAAGTTGCTCAGAGGTGCAAGAGGAATATGGTTAGATATACTTTAAATATTCACAGGAATCTGTGTGCATGCTGAAAAAGTTGGAGAAAGTCCCCAGATAATAGTCCTATCAACATATTGGGCCTAAAGATAATATCTGCAGAAGTAGAGAGCCTAATTATAAGTAGGACTTGTATGACCATTCACAGTTGGAAGGTTTTCAACTGTAGTTTCAAACAGTTTGACTAATTAATGTCAGTTAAATGAGGTCCGCCATATTTTTTGAAAGGTAATTATATCGTTTTACGATTCACTGACCATTTGTCACCACTGAGTATAAATTAGTTCTTGTCTGCCTAATTGTGCTTCAGCATTGAGGAAAAAAATGTAGGGGGATGAAAGAAATGATCCCAGAGATAGTTCAAACTTTCAGACATTAGGCTAAAGATGATATACCCGGGGGGCAAAAGTAGCGAGTTGAAAGCAAAGTTGGACATTCAGCCTTTTAAATGTAGATACAATGCTTTAAGTTCGGAAACAGCTCGGCAGATGCTGTCTACTGTACTGTGCAAAAGCTTACAAGGAGTCTAAAAAGTTGTCACATCAACAAGCAGCTTTTGTCAGTTGCTAGTCTTTTCATCATAGACTTACTCAAATGGCTGATCCAAAAGGATCAGACAGATTTTCTTGGGATATCGTCAGACTGCTTTGATGTTATTAAAGGACCAGTACGACAACTACAATCAGTGGGGCTGTTTGATCATTTCACTCCAGTCTGTGGTGGATAGGAGGTACACCCTCCAAACAGGAAACAAACTTAGGCCCTTCATCAAGCTTTAATATCCGGTGGTAATTAGTATCATTTTAAAGAAACCTGTATTTGATGTATGTATATGAGAGAATGAAGGGAATACCATAGAATGTATACAACAGATGGAGGAACCCATAGTGGTGTCACAATACTTTGCAGTATTAGTTTGATTGATAGGGTCTGGTATCCAATGAGACCAGATGTGAACTTGAGTCTCATACACATTGGGCAGTGTCCTTGCATTCAAGGATCACATCGGAGTCCTCACCTTTCCCTTCATATCCAAATTTGGCAGCTTCTGGCTTAAAAACCTAACATGGTGATGCTCAAATCCTAAATTCAAGTCCACAACCAAACGGGTGATGTCATGTTACCTTCGGCCATTTTTATATACCATCTGTGGGGCCAATTTTAATCGTCTTTTTTCAATTTTGCACTATCATAGCTACATCCTCAGCAGTGTCATTTCAAACAAAAGATTGTTGAAGTGTATTTTTATGGAGCGAAACGTAAATGTACTGAGAATATATGGAGCCCCCACATTCTTTATAATCTTGTCGGTTCCTGTTAAGTTTTTATAACCCAACCTGGTTCCTGTCAGCAGTTTCTTGAAGAGAAGACTTCCACGCTCAGAGGAGAGGTGACTGCCGCCTGCCACATCT
Source organism: Pseudochromis fuscus (assembly GCA_900323345.1). Taxonomy (NCBI): domain Eukaryota; kingdom Metazoa; phylum Chordata; class Actinopteri; family Pseudochromidae; genus Pseudochromis; species Pseudochromis fuscus. The sequence continues at coordinate 13,151 of OOFC01013514.1, read as the reverse complement.
ACAACATGCATAAGGGACAGCCTTTCACCTCAAACTTGCTAGGCTGGGTGCCCATCAGCCCGATGTCAAACCCCCATTACTGTCTGAGTATCAGCTGTCGACATGTCAAAAGGACTCGGTGGAGGAGCCACTCACTGGAGTGCTTTTCGCACTTTTGTTCTACTTCTTTTCATTTATCAAGACTCACTCCCTGCCAGGGGCTGATATCTAAAGATTGAACGTCTTTGTGAATCTCTGACACTGTCTTTCACTGGATCGCATCACGTCCTTTTACTTCAACTACTTCTAAGGTGGAGTAATAGAAACTTGGGAAACTTAATGTTACAGCTGAGTGAGCTTTTTCCAAGGAGAAAGTTAAATGACTTCTGGAGAAAGGGTCGGGGAAAAATAGCGACACGAGTAAAGACGAAAAAAAAAAGTCTTTGTAAATACATTTCTTTGAAAAGCTGCTTTCCTGTTTGCGTGAACATTTTGCGGAAGTCTTTGCACTTGTGTGCTATGTTGTCTTGTTTGCTTCAAAGTAAACCGTGATGCCCCAGGGAAAAGCCTAATTACCATTTGATGAGTTTGCGAACAAAGCTGGTATGTTACAAGTTGAAAATTGGTTATTGGTTTCTAATTCTCTTGCTATAATTTGGTCTTGGCTGTGTTCAATGTTTCAGTTCAAATTGTTCTGTCACTAGAGGTTATGGTTGGACCGAGGGTCTCTAATCATCTTATTCCTTTCCAGCAAAGAAATGCTAGGAATGGGCTCAGCTTGATAGGAAGACAGAATATTCATCAACCTGATGGAGGAAAAAAGAAATGCAACTGTGTTTGTTCCTGATATACAAGAAGCTGTTTATCTGTGAGAGATCTGAAAGATACAGGATAAGTAAATGGACTACTTCACTCGATCAAATGGAAAATCTAAAAAACTGCCTGCAGAGGAAAACATATCCCATCAAAGCAACAATAATTTAGGACACCAGAAAAAACCTACTTCCTCAAAACAGTCAAAGAGGAAAAAATAATGCCAATGTGAGTGAGTTTTAGGCACAGGTACTTTTGAATCACCTAAAACCACAGAAGCACAGGAAATGTTGAGTTATCTACATTCCTACAGACATTTCTATCTACTGACAGAGCTTTGATAGTACGACTCTGCAAAAACCTCCGATTATATTCACTGTAGACTGGAATCCATTAGTCACCAAACACCACACAAAAAAATGTCAGGACAGTTGCAGCTTTTGAAGGAAAAAAAACAACAACTTGCTGCTTTTTCTTGTTACATTTCAGAAAATTTTCACTTAAAACTCCATCTATGGCCCCGAGGGGATTAAAAAAAACACAAGGAAGTAATAGGTACAAAATGAAATGTTGTAATATCTTAAATAACTTTACTGAATATCTACACACATGCAGGACAATGTGCCTTTGTGGAGGTTTGTGCTATCCAAGTACTTTCTGTTTTTTGTTTATACAATTATTGAATACCATTATGAACAGATTATATTGATTATTGATTGATTATTATATTGATGGACTGACCAGATAAGGTATCACCAAAGGAACAAATGATTACAATTTGTTAAAGATAAGAGGATTATCAAGATATTGTTGCTGTTTCACCACTAGCAGGCAGCAGTGTTCAGTTTATAGCACCAGTACAGCTGGATCTGACCTTGTGGGAGGTTTGTGCTCTGTTCATTACTCGATTAGCTGCTTAATGCAATAAATAATGGCCTCCATACTCTGTGGACCTGTGAATGGTGATTCAAATTGTACAAGCTTGGTGTAATTTCACTGCTGTTCAAAATGGCAGCAGCTTCCCTGCAAATTAAAAGAGAAAACTAATATATTTGTTGAATTAACTTCACCCTCAGATGCGTCATTGTTTTTTTTTTTTTTTCGTAATTAAAGTGAAACTTCCTACCACTGACAACAGGCCACTAATCTCAGCCAGAAGACGAAAGGTGAGAGGACATGCACTCTGCCTTTACTTTACAAAGTGTTAGAGGGGAAACTACTTCATGCATCTACACTAAATGTTGCAGAACTGTCCAACATGAACACAGTCCCTTGGGATGGTCGGCTAAGGCCACTAAATATCGCTAGAAGCCACACAGATGGCTCCAAATCCCAGTCAGCGCCCAACCACAAGATGTTGCACGGCATTGTTATCAGCAACCACGATGGGCCCCAATAGACACCCAAGCTCTGAACCAATCGTAGAAAAGTATTCAACATGCATTTAAACAACTCGGCTTCTGTTTAATCACCTGGAGCTATTGGTAAACAGCAGTCTAATTTGCCACAAGTGGTACAACTTTATAGCCCAGATAGCATAAAACCCCTAATAAACAATAAGCTATGAATATTACACTGTGGCAACAATAACAAATTACAACATTAATGAATCAGGATTATGAATGAAATATGATATGGCTCTTCTTGGACTGTAAGCTTATTTCTAATACATATGAGAATACCGAGGAGTGATATTTTTAAAGAAAAGGTCTTACAATCGGAAACAATACACAATGTGTGATTAACAATTGAGACTTGCTGCAGGAGTCATTTGAACAGCTCTTGGTTTTAATGCATGCCGACCAGCAATGAATGGATTTATCAGGGAATATAATAGCAAATGATACAATATCGAAGAGTTTCATCACTTTCTGTTTGGCCTCCGGTTGGGTTAGAGTACTCCCATGTGTCATCACTCATCAGATATTGAACGTAAAATGATGCAGTAATACACAATACGCACTCCACAAATGGTGGCTGGGAGGGAAGCCTTACCTGTCAGTTGATCTAAATTAGATTTTTATTGATTTTCAGTGCTCCCTCCGGGTGTGTCATCGCGCTGAACCTGAGCCGACCAGACTAGACTAAATATGAAAAGGTAAAACGCTCAAAAGGACATGATGCGGCTGGCATTTTACAGTTGATGACCTATTCCAGCAAGTGGCAAAGTATCAGCATTCTTTGGGAAGTGGAAGTATAATGCACTGTTATGTCAGCACAGGGTATGCAGTGTGTTGTGAAATATGTTTCTGATGTGTACAGATCGCAGTTGTGCAGGTGAAAACATGGACTGAATGGCCGTGCCTGCCATCGTTCAGCATTTTTGTCCATAATGAAAAGGTCAGCCGAGTTGCCGTCCCTAGTAATGAGCAGATAACCTGAAGTGAGCATGAATGACGCCACCTGAATCACATCTTGGAAAGCATCGCATCCCCAGACATCTGAGGGTCGAGGCCGCCGCAGGCTGCACGTCCTTCATTTCACTGTGAGGGTTATTAAAGCTGTTTCTCTTGTTATTGTTGTTCTTATGTTGAATATGACCATCAATACATCTGAGTGCACGTCCAGGGAACGTTGCATGTGTTCAGCAATGATAATTACAACCTTAGCTCACCTTCACAGGACAAAAAAGTCATCTTGTTTCTGAAAGCAAATTAATGACTGGATTGTAGATGTACAGATTGACTTTTTTTTTTTTTGCATTTTATAAAAATAACAGTTACCGTTAAGTGTGTGTGTGTGTGCACTGTATAGAAGGATAGTTAAAGTCTGTATTTCAAGAGGATCTAACTTTTGCATCTGACACATTTACATCAACAACAGGATATGTAGGCGGGACGAAACACTTTGTAAGTTGATGACACCATTGTGGCCAAAACACCATAGCTCACCAGCTAACAATGATTGCGCTGCACGATATTGGAAAAAAAGTGACATTGCAATTTTTTTCAGCCCTGCTGATTCAAATGACCAGAATCATTATCAGGCTTCTGCAGAGCTTGATGATGAGCTGGTCATTTGAATCAGGTGTTGGAAGAGGATGTTGTAGGATAGCAACCCTCAAGGACCAGGATTGCCCACCCCTGTTCTACACCTGCTTTCTCCACTCTTGGGTCGTAGGGGTCTGCTGGAGCCTATCCCAGCTGTCAATGAGCAAGAGGTGGGGTACACCCTGGACAGGTTGCCAGCCTCTCACAGGGCTAACAGAAAGACAAACAACCATTCACACTTCCACTCACACCTGTGGTCAATTTAGTCTAATCAATTCACCTAACAAGCATGTCTGTGGACGGTGGGAGGAAACCAGAGTGCCTGCAGAAAACCCACGCATGCACATGAGAACATGCTGACTCCACACAGAGAGCCGAGCCGAGATTCGAACCCCAAACCTTATTGCTATGAAGTGCAAGTGCTAACCACTGCACCATGCAATACATGCTATATTAGAAGATAATCTTAAACTGCGTTCACACCAAATGGAGGGGGAACTTTTGCCTTGCGTTAATACAGTCGTTAATACAGCAACTGATTTTGGAGATTTCGCCATGCGTAAATATTTGCCCACTTTTTCCAGAAACCGTGACTATCACGACTTACACCATCGACAATGAACAACATTGCAAATATTGCTGCTTTTTACCTTTTTACGGTGAAAACTTGTCTCCAAGTTTGCTCCTTCTTGGTGTTATCCTGGTACAGATTCAAAGTCGTGTCATAAAGCTCTGGATGGCCACAGATGGCGACAATAACCTTGTTTCTTCTCCTCTGTGACAATGGGAAATCTCAATGCTGATTGTTTTTTAAGATACCACATGATGCAAATTTCTCTCCCAAAACCCTTTAAATGTGCACAGATGTGAATTTGTGTCTATTTGCATTGCAGCAGATTGACTGCAAGACTGCAGGGAGTGTTAGGAGCTTGGATAAACTGTAGGCAACACTGTTAAAGGAAAAAAAAAAAACTAAATTAATTATGCTGTCTTTCCTTAGACTCACTAAAAGGCCTTTTACATATAATTAAATACCTGAACGCATAATGGAAACCTACGCACTAAAACACACAGACGTCATGTGAACGTGCCGACGGATTAATCCAATTTACAAACAGTCATTACTGCCTATTTAGACCTCAGATTAATAGCCAAATCGGCACAGAATACCAATTAAGGAGTGGACCCTGCAATGTAGCACAGTGATTAATGTGGTTATTTCAGATAAATAAATGCATTAAGGTGAAAAAGAACCCTGCATCTGCACTGGCTTGAGTGGCTGTGCACAGAATATTTATATTTGACTAAATGTGTAGTTTCCTTCCCGTTGCAGTGCTTTCTTAAACTCTTCTCTTGAATGTCTGAAATGACTGCAGTAAAATGCTGTGAATTACTAACACCACACAATGTTTCACTCAGCTCTGAGTCCTCTCGACTTGAATGGAAGCAGCTTCTGCGAGGCGCTGTCGGCCCGGCTGTACAGTGTCTCACAACAATGTTTCATTAGTGAAAACAAGCTTCGCTTGTATTTGCAACGCATGGTTAAACATTTGCTCAGCATGCAAAGCAGGGAGGAAAAATATCATTCTGTAAATTGTTTAGGCATTCATATTTGTAGCTTCTATTTATGTGCAGTGTACTGTCCAAAACACATTTCTCTGATGTACGTTTATTTGTCTTGCTACGAGATGAGATTGTGCAACATTCTGGATTATAAATTCAAATGTCACACTTTGCAAGTTGTACTCTAATTATAAATCATATTTAGGCTCTTTAAATAATGGTCAAATGCATAATGAATGTTTTCATATTTTAGAGTAAACTGAAATAAACAAGGCAGGAATCTCATTGAAAGGCGGTTTGTACTCCAACTACACGCAAAATCCACATTAGTCTTTACGTTTCCAAGTCAGGAATGAAGTCCCTCTGTGCACTGGATGGCATTATTTTGCACATATGGCTGATATAGCCCTTGATGAGCGGCTCCACAGCTGTAGGTTCATCAGAAGTGACACACACCCCGCTATTAGCGTCTAGGGCTCCCACGATAGTGGGAAATCTGTTAGCACTCCAACTGCTCACTTCAGCATAAACAAGTGGCTGAAAGGGATGTTATTTCAGAGGACCAGAGTACTTTAGTTACTAGTGACATGCTTGGAGTACAGCTCTAATTACACTATGGTGTAGCTGTTGTGTAATTACAGTGAGAGTGACTCTGGAAACCAGCAGATCCTGTGTGTGATGCACCATTTCATCTGCAGGTGGTCACATACTAAAATCAATACATGTGGACTGCTGTTAGCGAGTATTCAGTAATCATACATGGACTTATTCAGTGTTATAATTAATGAATCAAGAGAATGCAGTGATAAAATAAAATAAATGTAAAACACAACATAAATACTGCTCTTTCAGAACATATAATACTAAGATTAGTAGCATATTAACCCATGAGGATTAGTCTTTTGAATCTTACAATCATGAGCATCTTGGTAACACGAGAAAATTCAAGATTAAAAAAGGCAGAACAAACGCATTCATTAAGTAATAGAGGAAAGTCTTCATTTATTCTCACCATATGTATTAGAATTGCAGATGCATTATTAAAAAGTGTGAGAACGACGCATTTGACGATTAAATTAGCTTCGCGTGATGTAAAACGACGCAGCTAAATGGCGTCCTTGGCACGCCTGCCCTTATGTTTCAACATGTGCGCTTTCACTAATTCCCCTCATGGGATTGCCTCAAGTGTGCTCACATGTGAGGAGGAAAGGCTGGTACACATGGAAACAACATGGATTTTTTTTTTTTCTTTCAATACAATAGATCAAACAAAGCAGAAGTACTTTATGGATAATATCATCTAGTTGCAGTTGTCCTTGGGAAGGAAAAAACACGATAACAAGCCCCTTGGTGCTTCTTACATTTGCAATTTAATCTTGTGGTTTTAAAAAAAAATCATGTATTGAAAACACATGCACCATCAGAAGAATATTTGAGAGACTGCCTTTGACCAAACCACACTGGCAAATAACAGTAAGGTTGATATTTTCCTCCAGCTGAACACTGATAAGGCAGAAAATGTTATCATCTGTCCCCATCCCTGAGCTCCCCATCTTTCCACATCACGCTAGTATCCCAAGAAATTTGGTGTGTAGCTCCACACGTCTTCTTTGCATTTCAATCAGCTTCTTACTAAACTGGTTCAGTCAGGCCTCTTTTTATCTCAGGGATATCGCTAAGATCAGCTCCAACGTGTCATTTCAGGACACAGGAAGTAATGTGCGTATTTGTCACATCCCATTAGGACGACTGTGAATTATCTTTTAATGTGTCCCATACGGAAATCAACTTCAGTTTGTTCGAAATTGATCTTTTGGTTTCCCCTTTAGGGCAGGGTTTTGTTTGTGTTTTAATGTTTTTGCTCTACCACCTGCTGCTGTTTTGATGGCAGATAAGGTCACAGGATATGACAATTTAACAGATTTATATTGTATTTTCATGCAATATAGTCCTATTGTCAGGCAAGATAACTAGTGTATTGCTCCAAATCACAGATTATATTCTAGAAACAAAACAAAACATTATTATTGTATTTATTTTTCAAGCATATTTGAGAAGTTCTTTATATCTACAATACATGTAGGAATAATCTCTGGTGATGGTTATTGTTACACTCAAGAGTTTTATAATGTGGAACCATATTTTCATACGATTGATGGACAGCATTTCTTTTTCAAAAGTAGGTATATAAACTTCTGAATATTTTGTTGGTGCAGTGGTGGGGTCTGCCATTGAATATGACACAAAGACAAAATAGATTTTGGCATCAACATGACTTTTAAAGATGGTGGAAGTAACATCTAGCAACACGTGATGGTGTCACGGTGGGGATGCTAAACACCTGGTGATACCAGGAGCCAGAGAACCAGCAGCTGGGATGAAGCAGGGTGTGAGCCAATGACTGGAGGGGATAGTTTAAGTATTGTGGCAACATATGACAGATTTTTTAATAAGGACTCAGACAAATTCTACAGGAGCAGGAAGAACTTTAACTATTACAATAATAATGATACAATTATATTTACTGTACTTTCTCAATATTAAAAAGGGAGCCAATTAAAAGCTGACGATGACAATCCGTATCAATGACCACGGACAAATAAAGACAGGAGAACAAAAGGTGAATAAATAAAACATTGTGTCCCTGCAAATGTTTCACAATAAAAGCCCTGTTAAGAAATGAAGGTTTCTGTGTACTGAAATGGTAGAAGGCTTTTAATTTGAAACGATTAAAGGAAGTGTTGAATTTGTTTTTACAGCGTAGTGTAGTAACTTGGACGTTTTGTTCCACTCCATTCACAATCCCATAGGGACTCCCTCTAATAGAGGCAATGTTGGGGTTTTCTGCCATTGAAAAGGCGAGAAAACGTTTTAAAGGTAGCGTTCGTATTCATAGTGTAATGGAGGAACTTTAATGCTTTGATCCCTCCTGACTCCCAACCGTGTTTAAGACCTAAAAACAAGGCCTCGTACCAAAAGCCTTCATTAAACTGGGGTTGGCCTTACAGGTCGGCCTTTACTTCTAGTTCCCTCTGTTTATTTAACTGTAATAAGTTGAATTACTCTAAAAGTCCTGCCTCAGATAGAGGTCAGCAACATTCTGCAGTTGTGGTAAATAAAGACCCCACTCACGGTAATCAGTTCAAGATATTTGGTATTAATGTTGACCCTTGGTGTTGGATGATTAAATTCTGTTTAAATCTAACAAACATTTTGATGTAGAAATAGTCAAAGAAGCAAATAAAAGCAACAAGAAGCTTTTCTAAAGAGCATCAATGTGGCATTTCACATAGGTCAACAATTTCCCACAAGTCTAGTGGACTCCCATAATCCTTTTGTAACCCTCTGTTGTCCGGCCCCACAGGTGCCATTTAAAAAGCCAAGCCTTTTCGAGATTGTCCCGCTAATCCTCCTGTCCTGTCCTATTACTGCTGCTTGTTTGGGAGTATTGTTGGTTTGTTAAAGGTTGTTTCTGAGTGTGTGTCCTCTCTTTCCAACCCTTAAGTGCCCTTAACATCAGTCTGAAGAGACCTTCAGTGTCTTGAAATGTGTTTAATGAAGACTTCAGATGAGCCAATAGCCGGATATGAAGGGGGGACAATATTATTAAAGTATTATGTATCTAAATCACATCAAATGCTAATTATTCCAAAGCCTGCTCTATGCAATCACCAGCAGACAGATGAATTAAATTAGACTCTTAATGATGCCTCCAACTTGTATTAATTATGCTATAACAAGGCTTTGTGTGCCTTCAAGTGCAGTGGAAATACTGAGTGTAACATTTAAGCCTTTCAATTAGCAGCACAGCAACAGAGGCCTTTATATGAAGGGTCACAACGCTGCTGTGCACCGGGATTATTGGAGGTCAAGATTAATTTACGGTATCTGTTTGAGACACAACCCCAAACTCTAAAACATCCAATATTTTTTTTCCCTTGCAAAACCAAATTCCATTTTTTCAAAACTAGGACACCAAAACAGGCCACAGTTATCAAAACCCGGCTGAGCGTACACGATTGCCACACTCTGCATGTCTTCCCTTTGTCGGAGGAAACCTCAGCTTGGCAGGACTTCTGTTTGTCTGCGGCTTTTCTTCACTTTTGCAACATCCCTCTCATTTTCTTAATCATTTAAAGGTTTCTTCCCAGGACTGTGTCAGTGGCCCTTTACTAATCCCTTGACCCTCCATGGGAATATTGATTCTCTCCGGCTCTGAGTCTTAACTAGGATATTCTCTCCTTGCCTCAGTTACTCTCAGAATAAGTACTCCACACTTTTCTTCTTCTTACCCTTGCACTACTATTGAATATGACCTAACTGTATTGCATTGTGTGCAACTTAATAAAGAACAGGGAGTTAATTATACTTCATTATCATTGCCTCTATATTAATCTGCAACAGCCTGTAATAACTAACAGCGGTATGAGAAAAAATATCGACGACAAACTGTGTTGTGACACCACCGATACTGATCACCTTAGCAAAAAAGAAAGAACAAACCATTGGTTAAACTTATCAGAACACATTTCTAGGAAAAGGCAAGTACTAAATTGACTTATTTAACCCTTAAATGGGCAAACACACAAACATGTTTCACACCGTCTTGTCCTACTTGGTAAAATATTATTCAACAATGACCAAAAAATGCACCAGCAATGACAGAGGCTGATTTATTGACTTTTTTGTGTCACACTAAATGTAATTTGGATTGTGTTGCACCAAAGTTATGGGTCAGTAATTCTAATCCTCTCTGATCAGACCATGAACAAATGCAAAACCTTTATATGTCATCCCGATTTTGCTCCACACATTAGATAACCTTTGCTCACCCTTTCAAAATAAAGCACATATCATCTCAAAAAACCCTATATATGAATAGTTGGTTCCCTAATTACTCTAATAATAGGGTATAGACATAGTTTTTCACATTAATCTCAATATATTGCCTTGTTATATTAATGGCTGCTTAATTAGTTGGTGCCGTAGTAGTGGAGTGTGCAAATGATGCTTCGATAGAGTGAGCCAGAATTAATAAATGCATGGAAAGTACCCCAGCATTAGACTTGGCAGGACTTAAAATTTTATCTTGACATATTTCCCCATCTTGCACAAACCTACCTGCAAAATATAGAATTAAAATGTATCGTTAATATGTGAGAAAACATGGATATATCAATTGAATTCCTCCTCCTGTGATAGTTCAAGGAATCCAATAGTTTCTTCCAACTTTCAGTGAAATCCTACTGGCAGCAACTGGGGGCAATTTCTCATCTTGCTCCTAAAATGAAACCAGTTAAATCGCATTGTATCTGGCGGCAATGAGGCACGCCGTCGTTTGAATCCCCGTTAAAAACAAGCAGACGTGGCTTAATTGCAGCTTTAGTTCAAAGGGAAAAAAAAAAAAGAAGTAGAAAAAGAAAATGAAACGACCCCATTTCCTCTCTGGCTCGGGGTCTTGTTTGTTGCTGACAAAGGCTGCAGCAGTTTCGAAACAAGCATTTTGACAATGGCAAACAAACAAGAAAGTGTTCTTGTGAGGGGAAACAGCTCATTTCATAATGTGCTTTAGGTGATTTTGTTGCAAAAGGTGCTAACTTCAGTGAGCTCGAACCATCTGAATCACTGTGTCTGCTAATTGCCAGCAACTGTGGAAACATGAGTTGACATCTTTGTAATGTCCATCAGTCCAGCACTTCGGTCCAGACTGAGATGTCTCAACAACTACTGGTTGGGTTTCTACGAAGAAGTTTTGGACATTGTTTGTCCCTAATGGATGCATACTAAAGACATTGGTGATCTCCCAAAAATATTTCTGAAATTACCATCAGGTACAGGTTTTCACGTAGCCACTAAAATATCACCACAAATGTTGACGGATTCATTTTGTTCAGTATTGATGAAAATATCTTCAAAACTATGAGCTCTAATTTGGGAATGTTTAGCATGCTAACATCCTCAATTGATTGTGAACATTTGCAGCTTGTCAATGTGAATTAGCACATGATGTTAGCATTTAGTTTGAAGGAATACAGTAGCTAATTGTAGCCTCAAAGAGCTGCTTGCATAGATTAAAACCTTCTGTTTCAGCACAGACTGTGTCCAAAATAGACGTAGCCACAAGATCTCAAAAGTGAAGCCAATGTAGAAGTGTGAAAAAGTGCAATACCACTGATGGCCACTAGTTGTTGGCTCCAAAATAATCTGGTTCTCACTCAGATTTAAAAAAAAAAGAGGACACTGGTGAACCCACATTGGACAGTGCAATCAGGATCAAGGGTCAGATCCGCCTCCTCACTCCTCCCTTAATATCCAAATATGGTCAATTCTGGCTCCAAAAAACCAACATGGCGACACTCAAATGCAAAACTGCTGGATTCAAAACCCGTATCCACAAACCAACAGGGGGGTGTCACATTAGCTTACAGCCATTGTATTTTAGGGTTTTAGGGTAATTTTAAGTTTGTAATTTCACATTGCATACTAATGCCATTACAGCAGTTTGTTATGGGGGGGGAAAAAAAACAAACTTTAAAAAAATTACAAATACACACACACCATTTCCCACCCCTACTATGGAGGCTTAATACAGTTTTAAGTCTGAGACATCTTGAGTTCCCACATGGATCTACTAAATTTAGCCTCTTGTTGGCTGTACTACTCCCACCACACATTGTATTTGTGGCATCGAGATATATTTTGACACTCTAGTTTTATGTCCTTTTGGTTGCATTGTTTGGGAGCTACAGGGCTCGAAGTGAACATCTTTCTTGACAATATATAGCTTTTAAGTAGCTCCTTCCTCCCTCTCCTGTATTTCATTTCCTTCACTCTCTCCCCCTCCATTCAGCTTCAACTTAGGCTTGTTTACTTCCTTATTTCCTTCACATCATGCTCGCTCTCTCTGGTAGTTGCCTCCCATCTGTTCAGATTTCCATCTCTCTCCCTCTTGTGACCCCCGCACCTTTCTTGTCTTAACAGCAACTCGCACACTCCTCGCTCCCTCCCACATTTTCTCGCAGCATCTCTCACCCCATTCGCTCCTGACTTCCATAATTTCCTCCCCTTTCTTCCCACTTCGCCTTGTCATATTTCTTCCCCTCTGCGCCGCTCTTGCTGTTTCCCCCATGCTCCCTCCATCCCTCCCTCCCTCTCACCCTCCCTCCTTTCCCTGTCTCGCCCTCATTCGCCCCCTTCTTCATTTAGAGACTTGGTTTGACTCTGATTTCTTTAAATAGCTCGCATTGCCTCCAGCAGGTTGAAGCTGCAGTCTGGTTCTGCTAATAAATGACAGCGAACAAATGTGAACGTTGAATCAATTGCATCCACACACACACACACACAGACAAAAAAAAAAAACTCAGACAGGAGGTGTGGGTGCGCACACAAACCACATCAGATCGCACAACGCGGAAGAACTGCTTTCGCACAAAAATGACATGATGTGACATGTTTTTGCTGAAAAAAAAAGACATTCGTAGAAAGATAGCTTGAAGGTGTGTGTGTGTGCAGGTCTTTCCATGTGGCAGCTAAATACAGGTTCTAGTCTAGTCTCATCTTTTTCCTGACTCTCTTCCACTCTTTCTATTCACCCACTGTGAAAATCAGTCACAATAATGGATTGCAAAGTCCTAGTAATTTTGCACATTACTTCTGAGTCATTGCCTTGCATAATGAATGCCGGCTAATGCACTTTTTTTGTTAATTCACCACAAAGGATTAAAAGTGCTCTGCTGTTATGAATCACTGCAGAGCAATGCATGTATTCTTAGCATACTGTATGCATATTTCCCCACAGGAAGCTCA
>OOFC01013513.1:21049-60170 GCA_900323345.1 Pseudochromis fuscus | reverse complement strand
ATAGATTTTTCTGTATTTATTTGCAACATGAAACCAAAATCTTACATATAGACACAAAGAAAAGTGCTCAAATAATTAAATAATTGATGATTGAACAGTGTGAAGAGCACACACACCAACACAAATGACAGATTGACAGATTAACCTTTTTCACAAAAGACAAAAGCAATCATCTCACTTCAGTGTCTCACACTTGCAGCAGTAAGTAATGTGTGATCTCAGCCCTTGCCTGTGCAGGAACTGGGTTTGACACCTGCCTACAAGGTTTCCGCTGTGGGAGATGGAAGGTCGCCTACAAAAGGTGATACATGGGGGGCACTGCAAGCCAAACTGTTCAGGCTTTGCTTTTGTACGACCATGATCCACGCATATTGCATCACGTATGTCTTTCTGCTCGTCTCCATCACTGGTAAGATCAGATGAAATTTCTTTCAAAATTATTACTGATTCTCTATTTAATATAACCTTTTATTTCACGTTTTTCTTTCATCACAGATGCTTCACTAAATTCTTTTGTTAAAAAAAAAATGTTCGGAAATTAGCAAAATTTACCATTAACTTTGTACTGATTTTATCCTTTCTTCTCATGTAAGGGGCAACTGAGAGTGGCATAACAGGAGGGAAGGTCGTGAAGCCTCATTCCAGACCTTACATGGCTTCACTGCAGTTTCAACAGCGTCATTCATGTGGTGGGATTCTCATTCGGGAGGATTTTGTTCTGACTGCAGCACACTGCAAACAGTGAGTTTATTTTGCCTCAATGCAGAATCAAAGAGTGAAAGGAAAACATGTTTTTCATGTCTCAGTTAACCCTTTAATGCCAAATATATATTTGATACATGAGTTTTTGAGACCTTTACATCATCAGTGTGATATTTTTGAGAGTTAAAGAATTTTTTTTTAAAAATATATATGTCAAATTAAATTTAAAAAAATCTCTCTCTGCCTCTCTCAATCTATATATGTATATATGCGTTTATTTTTATTCTTACCTTTACTTTTTTTGTCAGAAGGTTCAATAAACACTTGGATTTTAAAAAAGTTAAATTTTCTGGGAATTATTTGATGGTTCAGTTAATAGTGAATGGGTCCTATTTATTCACTGTTAAATCAAAAAATTTTTCAATGACCACAAGGATTTGTCAATTGCTTTGTTGTGAGACAAATTATCTTATTTGTGGAAAATAAATTGTTTGGACAAGATGAAATGCATAAATAATGAGCCATGATTTTCTTTTTACATTAATTTTAATGTTAAAATCAATGTTATTAGATTAGAATCCATCATTAATGCCTAGTCCCTTTGAAAGTGTGAAGTATAACTTATTATTTATCATCACTAACATTATTTGCTCTCTTGTTTATCAGACCTCAGGCCATGACAGTTGTACTTGGAGCACATGACATTAGCAAGAAAGAGAAAAGTCAGCAATGGATCCAAGTGGCCAAGTACTACCCACATCCAAAATTCACTGGCAAATACGACTATGACATTATGTTACTCAAGGTAAACTAAAAATGTGTGAAGTTTAAAGCTTAGACATTTTGTGCTTTGTACTAAATGTTTTCAATTAAGTTTCATTTCCTCGTTTCTGGTTTCGAGGTAAAGCTGCATTGTGTGATTTCACATATTTGTAAAAATGCGAGTGAGGATGTTGGTGTGAACTGTTTCACCTAAAAAACTCCATGCCGCTTTGAGAGGCCAAAAACACATAAAATCTGCTGCACAATAACAAATGAAGGGAATGTAACTGTTGTGATTTTCAGTTATATTCTGTTCTCTTCTACAGTTACAAAACAATGCCACACTGAATAGGTATGTGAAGCCCATCAGACTACCTAAGAAAAATGGGAAAACCCCTGCTAATGTCACCTGTACTGTTGCTGGCTGGGGCTATATTCAACCCAAGGGACCTTCCTCAACTGTTCTGAAGGAGACCACGGAGAAAATGCAGTTCAGCTTTGAGTGCAAACAAATCTGGAGAGAATATTTCAGTTCTGATCATATGATATGCACCAAGTTTTTCAAAAAGACAGGAGGAGTTTGTCAGGTAACCAAGCACTCACTTCATACCACAACATACACCAATAATGTTGCAAATCAAAAACTTCACAAAGTGTTTAATTTATTGTAAAAACAAGATAATCTTATCAATTTCTGTTGCCCTTTTCATAGGGTGATTCTGGTGGACCACTTATCTGCAACAGCAAGCCTCAAGGTATAACAGCATTTACCTTGGAAAATGATTGCAATAACACAAAGTATCCCCATGTCTTCACTAAAGTCAATTTCTTTCTCCCGTGGATTAACAAAGTGATGCAGGAACTGGTTAATGTTGCATGAGCCTATTCAGAGGCTACGATTATGTCCTTTCTTTACTTTCTCTTTGCATAACAAGGCTTAGTTAAAAAAAAAAGAAAAAAAAGGTGAATGTGAATTTTTTTACATGTGGAAATAAACACAACTGATTACATGAAAGAAAACTGGCTGAAGCATGCCTCTTCATTTCTAAAATGTTCTTCACTCCAAGTAAGTCAAGCTATTTACAGAATTATTTACATTATTTATAAGTAGACATGGGGGGGGGCTGACAGCGATTGCAAAGTCTTACTAGTGTAAAGGCTTATGGACACACTTATGATCAAACCACAGACCACTGCTTTCGTATTCATGGTGTGTCAGTCATAGTGCAAACTTTTGAAGTTGAACCGTTTTCTGTCTGTGAAACCCGTCATCTGCAGAGAAAGTGGAGGGGAAAAAAAAGTGCAGTTTTACCCAAGTTCCCTTTAAATAAACATTGTAGTCTTCATCAGTCACAAAAATACATTATTCTTTTCAAATTAAAAAGTAGCAACACAATTATGACCTTGTTGTTTTTTCTGTTTCTAACATGAAAATGCCAAACTCACCTGACTTGGATCTCTTGTGAAATATCTCTTCTCTATTACCTGTTAAGAGGTTTAAGAAATCTTATTGCAGAACTCACATACCCTGTTGCACATTTAATGAATTTTGTTCTGAGAAGATACGATTTGAATATAACCAGAGTATGTACTATGTAACAATGTCATTTATTTAAGGTTAAAAAAAAATGGTCGAGTTGTCATTTGGGATTATTATATTATATGCCACAGAGGAGTAAGTGTATATATTCATTTGACACATGGTTAAAAAAAAATAATAATAACTTCAAATTGTTTTACAGAACTCTGGTTTCTCACCTTGTCAAAGAACCTGCTAAGTTTCACTGCATTTGATGTGCCGGCAGCCAGGTACCTTGGGTTGGTGCAGTCCTGTGAAAACGATAAGCAATTCAGCCACAATCCACACAGGTTTTTCAGGTGATAGCTTCATGAGCAGAAAGTGTGAGTGATTATGTCAGCTCTAAAATAGTTGAAAAATGACATATTCCTGGTAAGAATGTGTCATCTGTCAGTGTCTTCTTTAATAATACCACTAGGTGTCACCAAGATTTTCTAATGAGAAAAAAAGTTCAAGTAGCAAACAATGATAATCTCACAGCAAGAAAGTGTGTTGGCTTTAACTGAGGGGTTTTTGAAGATTTTACTGCAACTTTTTACTGGAGAAAAAAAAAATCTACAATTAGTTCTTCACAAGAAAAATAAAGGTAGGGCTGATTTTAAAAATAGGCTGATTATTGTTATTTTAACTACAATACCAGCCACTTCCTTGCATGTACACATTATGTCAACAGCTACTTACTATTTCTTTCACAGTTACTCTTGACCTAACCAACACAAAAATATCAAAAGCATGTGTTTTGTTGTGTAAATATGGCAGCACTTTCAACTTTGTTTGAATAAGCCCCTGACTCATATATCATGAAAAGTATCGAGTTATTACCTCAGGAAGCCACAGGCTGACCTACACCATTGAGAACCAGAAGTAAACTTTCCTCTACATAGATGAACAGTTACATAACTGCAAAATTAGCTTCAAAACCCATCAGTCAGTGCAGCTCTCGAGCAAAGCTGCCAGTGTGAGAAATATTTACAGTCTGAAGGCTTTGTCCAAACACCTGCAGCTTTATCTTCAATAGGCCGGTAATGTTTAAAGTTTTATATTACTTTCATGTAATGAATGTCAAAAATATATTGTGCTTCAATTGGTAGATGAAGCAGGCTATGTAGAACTTGTAAAACTGAAAAAAGTTGACCTACAAGATTGATCTCTTCTGCATTGAAGTCTTCAGACAAGAAAGCAGTCCGAGTAAGAACTTCACTGCGTTTGGTCTCCGGGATCTGGTCAAACTTGGTTCCAATCAGCAGCAAAGGCACCGGGTTCTCAGCAAACTGCTCTCTGTCATAGTCACTGCTGCCAGAAAAATAATTTATTGAATCATTCATCAATATGTCTAATTTGGACAACTGTGTGTTAAGAAACAATGCAAGAGATATACATCTCTTTACCCATTTGAAACGATGACTCCTGTTGGAGAGGAATCCTTGTTCAAAGCTTCTAGCGACCAGCGGTAAAGGTTCTGTGAGGATTTTTTATTTGTCAAATCATGTACCAAAATAATTCCTAAAAGAAATCACAAAATGACAGAACATAACTTAATATTATATCAAAGTCTGTAATTGCAGATTTGTTTATATAATCATATGAATTCAAATCTACCATTAACCGAATTGTAGAAGACTGCTCTTGTGCTTTTCACGCTGCTGGCACTACCAACAGATCCTCCAACATCCCAGAGTTCAATGTAGAAGGTTTTCTCCTCTGGGGTTCCCTCCTTATAGTCTTGAACCTGTACATGAATAATTGACACTTCATCTTAAGCATCTGTAACATATAAATGACAGTCTCATATTGAATCCTTTGTCAAACTGATAATAACCATATAGTGGCCAGTCAGAATATATTAAAAGATGTTTGACATGCTTACCCGTACATCAACAGAGCAGCCAACAGTCCAAGATGGATTTCCTAAAACTTGATTCTGGCAAAGCAGATGGACCACAGAGGACTTGCCTACCCCTGCAAAAAAATACAAGATATTGAAGGTGGATGATTTATAACTTAAATGTGATGAATACAAATTAATGTGCAGACCCCTGGTCACAACGATGTGTCTGGTAGAGATCTGGTGACGTTACAACTTCTAATTGCAAGTCAGTGAAGACGTAGTTCACGTTGATATGGGTGACGTGTCAGGGCTCCATTCAGATATCATGTCAGTGTAATATTTCCGTGTTTGTTTTTTGTTACACAAAACAAATTCCTTGCAACATCAGCGAATATCTTAAACGAGGTGTTGGATGTCACTCTTTAATTCGACATACCTGTTTCTACAATTTCCGCTTTAGGTGCCGATTTCTCTCATGATAAACAGTGTTTGTACACAAAAAAAGCACCACTGGGGTTTGCAGAGGCTGAAGCCAATACATCAGAGCAGTTAGCGCTTCATCGTTTAATTTACTTTTTATTTACATTATGCCGAATTTATCAGTAACGTTAGACATGACAGGTATAAAACTGACGAGAGGCTCATTTTCTTAAATAAAGATTAACTTGTAAGCTTAGTCCAGAATAAAATAAATGTACTTTGAAAAGACAGAGGGAACTGATTTGAAGAGATTCATTTGTGAAAATGATATGCAACTTACCGGAATCTCCTAAAACTAATACTTTTACCCTGTCAAGAGAAGCCATTTTTTTGAGTAACAAAAGTGTCCCGGAAATAAACAGTATAAACCCCGCCTGGAAATATTTTTGTTTAATCTGATTGGTTACAACAATATCTCGAACTGAAAAGGAGCCTTTCTATTGGTCAATATTTACATCAATCACAGTTCTCACCTCTTATTGGTTATTGGGTGCCAATTAGAATTTGAGAAAAGACTTCCGTGCGCCAAGCTATTCTTTCCGGGTTTGTCTTCTCAAAGTAAACGGGGAAGCATGTTAGCTAACCCAGCGGCTTAAAAGATCGTAAAGTGCAAATGTGCACACGGTGAATTTTACCTCTGTTTCTTTTGGACAACGTGTAAAATTACTCTGAAATGACTTAAAGGAACTTTATCTTGCAGGTGGAACAGAAAGAGTATCGGGTAAGATTTGGGTTAACCGGCTGACGGCTTTCTGTAAACGAACTTCATGTTGGCTGCACATTTATTACAAGCAAAGTAACTTTTTCCAAACTTGTTTGAAAGATACCGTAAGAAAATAGGCTTGCTAGTGGGGCGAGTGTAACCTTATCCTCTAGTGATAGTATTCTCACTAGTAGTTATAACAACTTGCGGCATTGTCTTTATTTGTCTTTGTTCGACTTAGCTAACTCAGTCAGTGTGGCTTACAGCCGTGTCCGCACCACTTTCTATATGTTAGCCTATACTAATTGGACATCTGTTAATTTCAAAGATGTAAGAAGGAGTATCACGGAAAGAGAAACAAACATTACTGAGAATATTTTATGTGATCTGCCCTGAGGTTTACTAATGTGGTCTAATATAGCTTACATCTTCCTCAATATGTGACCCAATCTTGGTGTTAAACTTGGTGATTGAGGTGACCTACCTACTCTCATGTTTAATGAAGCCTTCTGACACTCCTCCTCCTCCTCAGCCCTGATGTTCCTGCCTGCTGTCTGTCTCAGATCTTTACCCAAGAAAACTGCCTTCCAGCTTTTTTATAGGTTCCATTTCTCTCCACAGCCAAAGATGATTGAACCAGAGTTACTGACCGAGGTCCCTGCAGCATTGAAGCGGTTGGCCAAGCAGGTCGTGAGGGGTTTTTATGGCGTGGAACATGCCTTGGCCCTGGATGTACTGATCCGTAATCCATGTGTGCGTGAGGAGGACATGCTGGAGCTGCTCAAATTTGACCGTAAACAGCTGCGGTCAGTACTCAATACCCTGAAAGCAGACAAGTTTGTCAAGTGTCGAATGAGAGTGGAGACTGCCCCTGATGGCAAGACAACACGGCACAACTACTATTTCATCAACTACAGGTTTTTGTTATTTAATTCTTATTCTTGTTAATGTTAACATTATTGTTATTGTTATTATTATCATTATTAGTATTCGTGTTCCAGTGCAAATGAGGGACATATTAATGCTAATTAATCTGTTTCTGATTAATTTTTTTAGGGTACTGGTCAACGTGGTCAAGTATAAATTGGATCACATGCGACGGCGCATCGAGACAGATGAGCGAGACTCTACCAACCGTGCGTCCTTCCGGTGCCCGTGTTGCTTCTCCACCTTCACCGACCTAGAGGCCAACCAGCTTTTTGATCTTGTAACCGGTAAATAGCTCAAACCATTTTCAGTTCTGCTGTTGTTTAGCATTTGCAGTATAGTATTGTAATTGCATGTACAGGATGTAAGGATGTCATGTATTTGCCTACATATACTGCAGGGAAAAACTTTATGCTTGGCCCTTGACTCTGAATGTCTTGGGTGATTAGTTTTGACACTTCCATTTCAGTGCTAATTTATAAGGATTCAATAAAAAAACTATAGAGCTCTTACAACGTAGATAAGAACAATCCAGATCTATTTGCATAACTTAGTTGGAAAAGAATCAAAAATCACCATGTCATCAGTACCTTCAACTTATTCCAACACAACTGACATTACTTGCACGAGATACAATATAAACCACCTGAAATTGATAAAAATCTGCAAAAACACAACGCTATTAACACAATTCTAAATAATAATCAGCGCTAGACGTGCATTGATGGATGTATCTCTTCAAAATCAAGGTTGTTGTTTTTAAAATGTTGAGTCTTTGCCCAGATATTTGTTTAAAATAAAAATATATACTTGTTAACAGTTTGTCTTATGGTGTCCTGGGCAGTTCACCTCTAGATGGCAGTGAAACCATGTGCTCAAAATTACATATGGATTAAGCCTATCAAGTTTCTAATGGGAGAGAATTTACAGCGGTTATTAAAAAGGTGGTCATGTCTCCCATCAACATCACCTATGCTGCCGGAGGCTTAATGTCAGTTTTCTCTTAATTTATGTTGAAATAAAGAAAAAATGTGTCATATATTTTTAAGTATTTTAGAGTTTTGTTTTAATTGTTCCATGTGTGGCAGCTTCACTGTGGTAAGGCCATCCTACAGTTCTCAAGCCTGCTTTATCGATGACAAAAGAGAGAGAGCACTTCTGGGTTTGCTACTGGCCCTAGATGGATGTTAATCATGGCTAATGATGTGTAAGTGGCTCAGTGTATGCTAGCAGGCACACATTTCCTGCAGATTAACTTCCTGTCATGTGTGTCTGTAAATGAGGATGATTCATAGGCCTTACACATCCATGTACTAGTGATACACTGTTGTGTGGTGTCTTCACAATTTTACTGTGAATTAAACCCAACTAAATGTTAATGACTATTCATCTTTGTGGTGGAAGCATAAAAATTTGTCCTCAGAAAAACTTTCTGATTAATCAATTGTCAAAATTTTACTACCAAGAAGTCAAGTAATAAGACTAATCATTCTAATTATTATTTTATACATTAAGAGAAAGATTTTAGCATCTTGAAATTCAATAATATATAATCTCTAATCTATAATTTTTAATCTATAATAAAAAAGTAAAAAAATAACTATTTTGAGTCACAAAAACAGTAAGAAAAGCACCTTAAACATCTTAAAGGAAACGATGTCTGTTACTTTTCTCTATAGACTGATTTTTAGTTTTAAAAAAGCAACAGCAAATCCAGTAACCAGTAGTGTGCAGTAACAGTAACTGAACTATTTCAACATCCAATAAGAAACAACCAACCAATGTTTCGCACTAACATAAAATTTAATGTAGATTTGACATATGTGATTACAATTCACATTTTAGCCATGATGAAGAATTATGCTTTGAAAATAGTAGTAGTAATAAATTATCATTTTATCATGTCTTTACTGATCTACTGTATATAGAAACTGGTGTCAAAAATGAGGCTAATGCAGAAGTGAAAGAAATCACAATACTCTTGATGGCTGCTAGATACTGGCTCTAAAAAAACACTGGCCCCACTTGTCTTCAATTCAAAAATGGTCATTTTCAACCATGAAATACTCAGTCTATCATCTAGCTATTTATGTAATTTTAATTAGTGATCTGGTGGTCGATCTGAAAAAGAATGAAGTAGATATTTGGCTTCAAAAAAAGAAATATTTACAGGTGGGGTTAGGTTGATGGGTAGCGTCCTCCAGTTCAAGGGTCAGACCTACCTCCTCACTCCCCTTTCATATTCAAATATGGTCACTTCCAGCTACAAGCATGGTGACGTTCAAATGTCAAACTCCTGGCTTCAAAATGCAAACCGTTAATAATGTCTCTTCAGCTTTTTCCATTGTGTGTAAAGTCTATGTGCATTTTGAAGACAGATGCATGGTGTTCACACTACGGTGTCTATTTTCCAATAAGGTTTTCTGATCAGGACTTTAGGCCATCTAAAAGAAGTCTCTTCTTGTCATATGTTGATTCACACCCTGCCTTCAGTGTGGGCAGGCAGCTATTCAAACCCTTGCTTCTAAATGGGCAACACAAACTTATCACTTATCCATTAAGTTTGGTCAGTCCATACATTTGACGTGTTACAAAAGCAGCCTCAGGTCTCGCTCCTCGCAGTAGTGTGGATGAGGATATGCAGAATTTAAAAGGCGATGGCATTAGAGTACCCCCTGACTCACTTTTTAAATCATTAATTGATTGTAATCATCTAGGCATGACCGCCTCAATTCAATCTCCAGAGAATAGGAGTAAAGGTAGGCCCTAGGAAATCTGCAAGACTAACAGTTTAATTCTTCTGCGAGTTGATACATGTGGTATTCATGGAGTCATAGAAAAGATAATTTAAAGATTCATATTCAATTCCATAGAAAAAAGTTGCAAAAGGTGAAGCTGCCTGAAGCAAAAATGTATGGGAAAGGAATCAATGCAAAAGCCAATTTGATGAATTTAAGACCCCAGACCTCCTCCTCAGTATTTATGTGAATGTCACTGGTATTTTCAATAAAATGCATGAAAACGCGATTTTAAAATCCTTTTTTGTTTTGAAATAGTGCTACAGAAGACCATTGTGCTTGTGATGATGATTTTATGTTCTTCACTTCAAGGAAGGCCCTTTCTCTAATCTGCATTCATTCATAAACTGCATTAATTGTAGAGTCTGTCAGAATGAGGCACCATGCTTACACTGCCTGCCAATCTCAAAGATAATTGTCGCTCATCCAACACTGTTGCTTGGATACACACATTTTGCTAGACAAGTATTTAAAATAAAATCCCCATTCACTTTTTAGTAAAAAATTTTTTAATTAAATATGTTTTCACTGGGTAAATAAATGTTGCACAAACTTTAAGTACTTCAGAAAGGCTGGTTATTTGTCACCCTCTTTTTAATTACAAATCCTTCATCAACTTCTGCTTTGAATTTATATCTAATGTGCTTTGCATTTGAACTCACCTTGAAAACTTCACTTTGATTTTTTTTCTTCTTCCTCATTTGACAGACCAAGTTTGAAGACCTGTTGCGGTAGTTAAAATAACTGTATTTCTGCATTCATTTTATTAATTGTTTAATGAAATTTGACTGTAGTACAAAAAAACACCACATCATTACACTGAGACCAGTTTTTAAAGGATTTTAGTGCTTCTCTCTTGATTGAATATATCTCACCTGCTGTCAGTTTGTTTCTGTGAAAGCATTAACTCGCTACCCTGACAGAGGCTGACAAAACCAATACCTGGAGCTTATGTCTAATGGACTGGCTGCTTGTGAAGGGCGAGCAACACTCAGTGTGACCTCACAGGGATGGGAAATGACATTATTGGTCTTCCAGCTTATTCTGCCACTCCACACAGCAGAGCCCAAACCCTGCAGCTCTTAGTTTTCACAGTGTGCTATGTGAATATTGTAACATGAGAAGTTCTGTACTTATTCCACCTGACATGTTGAGCCCTCACCTTTCAGTAGCACGTTTAATAGATATGCAAAAAAAAAAGGCACACATCATAATCTTGTACTGTTTCCTCTGTAGTTGGTTGCTTCTCTCTGAGGCTTGCTTTTGATTTTAGGTTGAACCCAGTGTCACACCACCAATAACAGGGGAAGTAATGATATTTGCATATTTTATT
Source organism: Pseudochromis fuscus (assembly GCA_900323345.1). Lineage (NCBI taxonomy): Eukaryota > Metazoa > Chordata > Actinopteri > Pseudochromidae > Pseudochromis > Pseudochromis fuscus. The sequence goes on along the minus strand of OOFC01013513.1, from coordinate 49,058 downwards.
TATTGTGATAGAAACAAGTGATACAGTTTGCACTGGTGGTCAAGGCAAAACTAATGGACAACTACATGTATGAATAACAACAGTACTACCTTTGATTTGTTGTACTGTATTTTCCGGACTATTGAGCGCACCTGTCTATAAGCCGCTATTGAATTTATTCGAACAGTTTCATGTGGTCCACTCTGACCGGGTCTGATGTGACGAGGCTAAATGTATTGGCAGCACGGAGCTTGCTAGCTTGTAAAAAGCTAACGAGCTTTGTGCAGCCAATACATGAGCCACACCGGTGTTTAAGCCGCAGGGTTCAAAGCGTCGGAAAACAGTAGCGGCTTATAGTCCTGAAAATACGGTATTTAATTAACTAATAAAATAGATGATGTGCAAGTATCGAATATTTCCAAGGGAGGCATTCCTTATACTATTTACCACAAGCATTTGATAGATACAGCTCAAGTACCTTTTCTTAGGATTACTCTTGAAGAGCTTGAGGGAGTTGTTGTTGGGAATGTTTTCAGATACTGTTTCTTTTTTTTTCCTCTCTCTCCTCCAACTGTTTTTCATCATATTCATTAATGTAGGGCATAGACTTTGTTTTCTCTCTGGCCTCTCGCACACTCTCTCCTCTCCCCCCTACACACTTTATTTTTCTCTCTTTCTCATACGCACAGAAATACAAAGCAGACATGGGGTCTGTGCTAATGTTGGAACAGCTCCCATTATTGAAACTATAATCAGCCAGAGAAGCAGATGGTTGAACATGCCCTTCTCTTACTGGTAGGAAGCAGAGTGTGTGTGTGCAGTGCACGCATTTTCCCAAACCATGGGATGAACTTATTTGTTACCTCTGAGAAGACAGCCTGCTGTGTCATTGCCTTTGTATCAACACAACGCTACCTCAAGTTGTTTCTCAATATGACTAGCCCCCCAACTCTTTGGAGTTATTAAGTCACAACCCAGAGATACCTAAGGCTAACTACACAGAGCTAAACAAAGTGCAATGTAAAACTGTTTGCAAATCCACAACAATCACAATAGTCAAATAAAAGTACAGGAAATAGAACGAAGTCTTGTAGTGAATTACATTTCCTTTTTCCTACTGCTTGTGAAATGCTGCATATCTAAAAATAAAATTGGACACATACAGTGTAGAAGTCATATCTCGGTTCAGTCATTGCCTACTTATAAGACAACTCTAATGCAGACTTCAAGGCGACACAGCATCTAATAGGTATGTCAATGACTTGTGGTTTTATAGCGTCTGCTTTGACCTAAGTTCATTCTTTACCCGCAGGTACTTTTCGCTGTACCTTCTGCCAGACAGAGGTGGAGGAGGACCTGTCTGTCTGTCCTGATGCCAGGACGCTGGTGGCACGCTTCAATGAGCAGATCGAACCCATCTATGCGCTGCTCCGGGAGACCGAAGATGTTAATTTGTCCCACGACCTCCTGGAGCCCGAGCCTGCGGAGATTCCTGCTCTCAAACAGAGGTCAGTTTCTAACAAATCCCACAGCAATACACCAGTTATTATCACCTCAGCCAGAAACACACGAGTCCCCCTGAGTCACATCCTGAAACAACTTTCCTGACAACCAAAGGGGGGTTCATTTCTCTTAGCAGCATTAATCGCAGCAGTGGTTTTAATTTAACTTAATCACTGTTTTTGCCACAATAAAATTCGATGGTGGAAGCCACAGTTAAACCCAGAGTTTATATGGTTCACAGTTCAGTAGTTGTTACACATCTAAAGGATATTTTCTGAATCTTTCCTCCAGCCGAGAACGCTCTGCAGCAGCTGGAGGAAACGCTCCACCCGGCCAACACCGTGAAGCCTGGTCTAACAAAGGATCGTCCTACGCAGACCTGTACACCCAGAATGTGGTTATCAGCATGGAGGAACATGAGGAACAGCAGAAGCAGGCCGCTGAGGGCAAGGCACCTAAAGAAAGGCCTGTTTGGTTGACCCAGAGCACTGTACAGGGTGCTTACAGTGAGCCCGACATCATCAAGAACCGTAAGTATTGTATGCATTTCACTCTGTGTAAACTGCATCGCCTCTCAGTCTCCTACCACTGTCATGTCTCGCACAATATTACGAATTTTTGTTTGTTTTTGTTTTGGGGTTTTGTTTTGTTTGTTTTTTTCACGACAATACAATCAGGATATGAAAGCACTGACCTCCACCAAGGCATAATCCATGTCTGATCCCCATCAAATTGTCTGATTTTCAACAAAATCCAGTTGGATGTGACAAAATGTTCAGTGATTAGAAGAGATGGGGATTTTTGGGGATTTCATGAATATTACATTTTCCGGACTATTGAGCGCTCCTGTCTATAAGCCGCTATTGAATTTATTCCAACAGTTTCATGTGGTCCACTCTGACCGGGTCTGACGTGATGAGGCTAAATGTATCGGCGGCGCGGAGCTTGTAAAAAGCCAACGAGCTTCGTGTTGCTGATACATGAGCCACACCGGTGTTTAAGCTGCAGGGTTAAAGCTTTGGAAAAAAGTAGCGACTTATAGTCCAGAAAATATGGTAATCATTTGTTCCTTGGGTAATCCTATCGTTTGGGGGAAAAAAAATCACCAATATCTGTTTGGAAATGTTACAGACAAACTAATGCAGATGAAAACTTGATTTATTTAAATGAAAGGACGCATGCTTTGTGTTTATGAGAGTAAATGCTTTTGCATCCTTTGGCCTGTGTTCTAACTCACAGCATCAATGAGCACTTGTGCCATTTGCCTGAACTCTATTTAAACATTCCTCTTTCCCATCTGTGAGTTTGCTTAAGCCCTTGAGTTTATTCTGTGGTCTGGGGATCTTTTGATCCAATCTAGGCTGTTGCAAGAAAAAAATGTATTTACAAGTGTGTGTTCTCCCATGACACTGCCTTACATTAATGTTAGTGACCTTCAAAAGGCTTTGACACACATCCACTGACTTGTAATTGAATTATTTATTAAAAATTTACAGTTCCCATTTAGACTTTTGCGACCAAATGAAAACAAATTACAGATTTTGCTCATCGAGTCCAACTAGACTCAGTAGATGTATATAGGCCATGTGAAAAATGAAAAACTGCTCCACACAACAACCATTAAACAGCATGCTTTTAAACTGGATGAGCACTGAACCCAAAGTACAGCCACATTTCATGCAGTTTTTCTATTTCAAGCAGATTAATTGCAAGATCTCTCACTCCATGAGTCAGAGGACGCAAAAAATTTGACATTGAGTTTGCTCCCACACTCAGCTGCTGTTTTCACTGGTATTAATCACAAATGGTGTTGCTTGCCCATGCTGGGGCTTATTGAATGTGCTTGGTTTTTCACAAAATAGTCAGATGGAGATGGGATGAACTGCGAAATGCACAATCCAGACCCCACACCTTTTGGTTGCTCTTTTCTGACCTTTAATTTTGATCCCTTTTCTCTTTGTAGTCGAAACGTGCTATTACAGGTCAGAGAGGTCCTTCAGCAGGTTATCGTTCGCTGACGTGGTTTCTTCATCCCAGGGCATGCAGCAGTCAGACCTCTCCAGACCTATATTGAAAAATAATTGTGTAATTGAACGAATCTGAGACTTGATTAGTGAATGGTAGAGCAAGAATTTCTCATTAATGAATCTATTCTTGTGGATATTGCTTGAAATCTGCTTTCAGACTGTCCTGACTCTGAGGTGTGTCTGTGAGTCTATGTAACATTCAGACTGTTTCCCAGCTCCAAAGGGTAATAAGATTACGACAGACAGACAAAGTGCACTTTAATTCAAGTAGTTTCCTGTAATAAGTAGTCCAATAATGTTCCTTTAAAAAAATTTTTAAAAAAAAATGCAAACACAAAATACCTGCTAATACAGAATCTGATCTAGTAGCTAAATATTAACTAAATATGTATTAGATGTGCGCTCAAACACTCAAACAACTGAAGACAACTCAATTTCTCAATTTGACAGGAATATGAATTATTGATTGGATGTATGAATAAAAGTTTAGCTGGGAAATTGTGACCCCTAAAATGTATGTGACTGGATCTAATAAAGAGAAAACGTAAAACTACAGAAACACTCAGCTTCCAGTCCACAGACACCAGGCTGCAGATGGCACACAAACCCGACAACAGACCACTTTTATTTTGTCCTGCCATCAAGCTACTCTTGAGAATTAGCAATGATTAGCAATTACCTAATTATAAACTGCCACAGGCAATGTCATTTTAACTGGTGAAAGTAGCAGCCAGCACCAGCTAATAACTTGCTCCCTGTTTTTTGTACGTTCAATTTTGAACTGTAGTAGGAGTGTGTGTCTCCTGAGCCTTTTGTGGTTGATGGTTAGGTTGTGAAGTATAGTACACTTTTGCAACTCACTGATCCTTTGATTCAGACTGACACCAGGACCTTTAGCTTGTGCAACACATTAAAGAAATAAAGGCGAGAAACAGAATTTGAATCTGAGGCAATGCACCTATGGGTGTGAGTTGTGGAGCTGGAGCAGTGACAGCCCTATGGGTCAGCATTCACTAACTCACACACATCACCCACCCTTGTCCTTCAAGCTTTGACATGGCAGGCATCTGGATCTCAATTCATACTTTTGTGTATTTGCTCTACACTGGTCTAAAATGTGTGTAGCTGGTTTTGTTACCACGTAAACTAGTAGGTGAATCACTGGAAATGTGTACAAATTATAGACTGTATATAGAAATACCCCCAACAGCCACTAGATGCTGGCTCCAAAATGGTCCAACTGACTTCAGTTCAAAAATCATCATTTTCAACCATGAAATATTCAGTCAATACATTTTTTCCCCTTAAACCATTCAGATGTAATTAAATGCCATTGATAATTAAGTAGATATTAGACATCAAAAAGAGGTCTGTTTACAGATGTGGTTAGTTTAATTAACAGGTCCACTCTCCAGTGAGACTGCAACGTACCCACTGGGTCTCATAATAATGGTTGGGATAAGACACATCATTAGCTAAACAATAATTCAGAATGGTTAATAATGTTCAAAAGCAGTCTAAACTTTCATTTCCAAGGACAAAGAATAGTTTCAGAGGTTAATACAGTTTCTAAATTGGTAACTGTTTTGTTTCCATAGGTGACGTTGTACCCGGAGTCCAGGATGGAGCAACTGGTCATGGAGTCGGTCAGGTAGACGAAAATGAGGAAGTGATGCGTGCTCTGCTCATCCACGAGAAGAGGGCTGGTGCTGGTGCAGGTGCAGGTGGAGCTGGGGGTGGAGCAAGTGCTGCTGCCAGAGGTCTCACCGCCGCCACCACCACTAATGCCAGTGACTCAGAGAGCGACACCAGCGAATCAGAAGACGAGTCTCCCTCAGGTCCTCCCCCCGCAGCAGTCGCGCAGCATCGGGCTGACGAGGATGAAGAGGAAGAGGATGACGATGAGTTTGAGGAGGTCGGGGATGAGCCAATGGTGATGGTGGGAGGTCGGCCGTTCTCATACAGAGAAGTGAGCCAGAGGCCGGAGCTGGTGGAGCAGATGTCTGCACAGGAGAAAGAGGCCTACATTGAAATGGGACAAAACCTTTTCCAAGACATGTACTTCTGAACCCACATACAAAATCTGTACATACGGATGTTCTTACTGTCTCACATTGTCAGTGGTGATCTTGGACGTTTTGTGCACAACAAGAAAGGATACTGCTCAAGAAGTATTCAGTCAGCTTCGTGGTCCTTTATTGTAAGAACCGATGCTTTGACAGTGTTGCCCAGGTGATCACACACATTTGTAGTATTCTTACCCAAGTATTTTTGTCACCAAACCAGAAGGGAACTTTCTAGCTTCAGAGTGCCAATATGTTTTGTTTTTAGTCTTTCTGTTCATTTCAGCTGGAAGTATAACAGGTTGTCTCCACTTGTGTCATCAGTCTCTCTACAGTGGACTTGTATTTACCTCAATACAGTTGTCTAAACACAAGCATAATATCTCCTGCTTCAAGTCAGCTTTCATGTATGAGTGAAGTTACATTGTGTGTTGGGCTGTGAGGAAAAGATCTGAGCTCGTGACAGTGCTGAGGCTGATGGACGACTGATGGATAACAGAAGAAGCTGCTGCTGTTGTGCTGCTTGTGTAAACAAGGTAGAAGAACAACAGACTGAATCTTAAAGCTCATCTCAGGCAATTACAAAGAGTTACAAGAATAATGAACATTTGTTAATTTGAACAATCTGTAATAAAAAAGAAAGATACTACACTACAGCCTATGCATGAATGTTTAATCAATCTGTCAATATAGAAGAAAATTGATGTCAGTTTATAGGCTGATGAATGAAGGTATTCAGTGCAAACAGAATATGAAAGTATGGGCTCACTGACAAATCTTTTGTTAGACAGTGGATGAGACTGACATTCGTGGGAGTATACTTGTCTTCATCCTCCTGTAAGCGCCATTATATAAGATCTATTGGCAGCTTGCGTTGGTTAAAAGTCTGAGCTTTAAGTGGTCTTAATACCTCAGCAGTAAAAGATATGAGGCAGTCATTTAGTCTATAATGAAATAAGATTGGTAAATATATATTTCTCTCTATGTTCCTATATTCTTTTTCACTTGATTCTAACTACCGTATTTTCCAGACTACTGAGCGCACCTGTCTATACTGTCTATATTGAATTTATTCGAACAGTTTCATGTGGTCCACTCTGACCGGGTCTGATGTGATGAGGCTAAATGTATCAGCGGCGCGGAGCTTGCTAGCTTGTAAAAAGGCAACGAGCTTCGTGCCGCCGATACATGAGAAACACCGGTGTTTAAACCGCAGGGTTCAAAGTGTAGGAAAAAAGTAGCGGCTTATAGTCCGGAAAACACGGTAATTTTATACATTTGAAAGTGACAAATTTAATACATTGGTAAGTGGAATAATAAATTCTTTATATTTAATCTATAAATGATAGATAAGAAAATACAGTCTGGTTTGCATTTCCTAAAATGTCTTTTTAATTTAACAAAAAAACATTTTCATAATACACAACATTGCGCTAATTAATAATTACCTGTGCTCTACCTACCCCACATGTTTGTTCAGGATGCAGTCATGGTGGTCAGTGTTATAGTTAACTCAGCCAAGGTTATGGATATTTTCATATACAAAAACTTGTACCCATGGGAAATTCCACAACCCAAAAAAAGACCATGTATTTCATACCATTCAACTCTGTGGTTGAAGCCTCTCAGTGAGACCTTTCCTGTCTTGTCAGGTCACATCCAGGTGACATTATTTAATGAGGCATTCATACATATCAAGTACTCCTCCAGTTGCGTTCCAGCAGAATATAGGGTATTTTGTTATGTGGTTTTCTGAATGACTGCTTTGACGTAAGCACACAATCCTACGGGCACTGGGTCATCTACTCATAATGGGAGAAAGCTCTAAGCCAAAGTCTGAATACTGTCTGGTCCTGGGTTTTGCATAGAAAAAGAAAGCCTTTCAGATTGTCATTGTGCCCACTCTAATGAAATTCTCCAATCTCTGTTTTTTTTTGTTTTGTTTTTTTGTGGGAGCAATATTTATTCATATAACCTGATTCTCAACATCTGTCTAGGGTCTTATTATTTCTTTTTGGTTCATCTGTAGTTAATGTAGGTTTCCACAGTATAGTTCCATTCAATGCAGATTTAACATTAAAGAAACAACAAAATATGTATTCATAGGAATGTCTTTAATATTGTGCTAAATTATGAGAAAATGTAAAAATCTATACTACATTCTTTACTTTGCAGCCCTCCACTGGATGCTGCAGTATTGATTTCATTCCATGATGAAAACATATGAGACAACAAGATGAAAAATTTGCTTGCATTGTGTCTCAGCGGGATGGTAATATAGAAAAGTCTATAGGAAAGCCTGGCATCAATAAGCCAACAGGGTTTATCCACCTGGGAGCAAGAATGTGCAGTTTTAATACCAATCTGCTCCTTGCATACATAACATCACAGTAACATGTTGACCTGTGCCTTTACACTAAAAGAAAGGCATCGTGGGGTCTGTAAAATGGTTTCTTCTAGCTCAGAAAGTCATCCTTCCTTCAGAACTGTGGACATCACATCAAGTCTGCATCAGTGCTTTCCAGGACTGACAACCTCAGTTTGAGACAGAAGCCTTCAAGTGCAATACCACTGAGAATCAAATATGGGATATCTACTTCCATATTTGATTACATATGTCATGTCTGCTTTGAAGTCACTGACAAGCTGTTAGGATGAGGCAGGTCGGGTGGCTCATTCAACCCAAATCAGCACAACTGAACAAACATCAAGAAAGCACAAATCTCCACTAAGGCATAATCAGCTGTACTGATGCTACCTACTGAAAACTGCTGTGGTCTTATCGTGAAATAGCAAATGTCTCATCAGTTTCTCCAAAACGAAGCCTAATGCCAGCCAAGCTGAGGCACCACCTGACAAGGCAACACCAGGACACATTCAACAGCCTCAATCTGTCCATCCAAGGAGGGTACACATCCATCCAGGGAGTCACGGACATGTTTCCCCAGCTGACAGTTTTTCCTTCACATGTCTATGGATGTAGTGAAAGAAGTCTCTGACGTCACTGCACTGAGCCATCACTACCACTTATACGTCCCTGGTTTGAGCACAGATATTTGGGGCAGAGTGGGTGGTCTTTTTCAACACTCTGCAACGGGTTCAAGTGGCCTAAACTCGTACGACAAAAGAGCAACTGCAGTAGGTTTGTCACAGTAACTTGTTTGTGTGAGTGATCATTGTCAGGACCAGCACATGACACATTTACATGTGGATAATTACTTTACATTGGAGTTTGCTGTCAAATATAACTTTAACCATGGAAAATCACTGACAGTTTTTCATTGACGCTGGTCTGGGTGAAGACCAAAATAGACAAGAAACTGTTAATATTGTAATTTCATCATACTTCAGGTTATGTTCATTTCAAATGGAGGCTAATGTTGCTCCAAGCCTACTGTGTGATGAGTTATGGGTTAAAAAAAATGCCAGGCAGGTACTACCATTAAACTATAAACAACAACTGTAACAAAAGTGTAAGCACAAAATAGTAGTTTGGTGTAAAATGACATATTCTTCAAATGCTGTACATCATTTATGTGATCACAAAACATCCTGTTCATTGTGCTATCACACTGGTAACAGGTTAATCGTAGCATGTGTAATAGCCCAAAAAAATAAATTACTGGACATATTAGATTCAAGTGAAAATGCCAGTACTCCACAGAGACGCTTGGTGAGGTCTGACACCTCTGGGGTAATGCTACAAGCCCATACATTCCTTTTAAGTTAGAGGATGGACACCTGTAGGGCAGAGCCTCAAAGGTCAGGATGAAAACAGGACCTGGCCTCATTAAAACATCCCCCACCCTTCAGGACAGCTCAATTAAAAACCTAACCTCATGCTGTTCCATTGATCTGCCAAGGAAAGTCTGTGTGGGTTACAGAGAGGGTGAGCCAAACTCTGTAGGGAACCCACAAAGCTGCAAAAAAAACAGGGCATGATGAAGATCAGGTAGGTTCTGGCATGGTGTTTGTTGTGGTATAATGAGTCGGAACATGTTTAGTTGCCCTTTGCTCTTTATCTATCGATTAGGACGCAAATATTCAACCATGGATGTGAGCTCATTTGTTTGTGAAATGAAGAGAATCATTCAACAGAGAGGGAATTAAAACAGACATCCAGGAAGCAATCGGCATTTCACAGGGAAACTGAAAGGTGTGGTGTGCGTTTTCTACTGGTTTGTGTGAGCGGAGAGAAGGTAGGTTGTAATGAGTGATGCTTCACGAGGTTTGCCTGAGAAGATTACATAAGGATTGATTGATTGCAGGTGTCTCTGTCAGTCTTCATCCAATAAAGCCCAAAGATTAACGACTTAATGATCGACCCTGTGTGTCTGTCTGTCATTCAGCCTGCGTTTCTCTTTGATCACCTACTTTGAGCTCTTGAGAAGCTAAAACTAATCTATCTGTGCATCTTTATGTGTGTTGGAAGGTGTGGGAGAAACTGATGTAATGACCGATTAAGTGAGTGGTATTAATGCGCAAGCTGAAAATTCTTTACAATGTCAATATCTAGACACTGCTTCATTAAAACAGTTACAGCACTGATGTAGGAGGGCTGTAGCCAAATGCAGCAAGGCTGAACAAAGAGTACAGCAGTGCTACAGCTTTAACTGAGGTAGCTTTCTGGTAGAGCACCTCACTGATCTGTAAAAGAAATCCCCCACAACCCTGTGTGCACGATGTTCAGTAGATTTATTATGTCCACCAAGGACATCATGCTTGTTTGTTACAATACAGAAAATAATATTTTTGTTGTCTGAGAGATAGGATATTACCCAAGGAACAAACAATTAATTTTTGAGGAAGATGAGATCATGAAGAAATCCCTATTACTTATAACAGTCAATGCCTTAACAAAGACAATTGTGAAAGAGAACCAGTAGGGGGCAGCCAAACACCACTGCTGTGTCTATGGGCTGGAGAGAAAGAAGAAGAAGTGGTAGATACAAACTAAAACTCTTTGGATAATGTTGGTACTCTTTGGGTAATATTCAGAACTGTCACATTATAGTAGATTTTGTTGAAATTTTACACACATGCAGGATGATAATGGCGGCAGTGTGAGACAACTTGGAGGAAATCAGATTTAGATTAAGCCTTGTGGAGGTTTGTGGTCTGCGCATTAGTCAAGCCAAGAAATCCAAACACTTGGAGTATATAGCCATGTATGTAGTTCTCCATTAAATTATTACAATAAAACAAATTGTCATCCCAAACACAACATTCTTTATTTACATTTAACAATCAGAGCATCCCACTAACCATTTAAAGTCAGCAAGTGGAGGTGTCAGGTACAAACTGGGAAGTCCTGGATCTTGTTCTGGAAGGACCCTGCAAAGTCCTTGCTAGGCTGTCAACATGAAACTACAGTAAACTTTAATCTAAGTGTGACCTGCTGGTGGCTCTAGACCAGGCGGCTCCATGTGTCTTTGGAAAATAAATAATAATATATTTGATTTAAATTTATTTTGTTTCTTTTAGTTTTTTAATGTCATTATAAACGTGAAGATTATGGTGCCCATGTAACATTGAAACAAAATGTGTTTATCTGTTTTTATTTTTTGACGCTTACATTATGCGTCACAACCGCGACATCGGGGTCGACTGTGCTTCAGAGAACAGCACTTTTATTAAGCGCCGCAGCAAAATTACACAAAAACAACAGCCTGTAATGTGTCCTTAATTGGCTAAGTTAACTTGCACTCACTGGCAGCCTCCTGTGCTCACCGCGGCTGCACTCATAGATATAATACATTTTTTTTTAACTTTATTATGTCTATGGTTGCACTCACCACCACACACAGAAAACTACAAAACAAAATCTCCGCTTCCTCATACGTCACTCAGGGATTACCCACAAGCCACCTTCTTAAAGGCACAGGCTTGTAACACAGGTAAAAAGTGAACGAGTGAGATGTGGGATGCTGGGTAGATGTAGCGTTCGCAGTGCTAACTAGTGGCAGGTGGCACATCTGCTGCTCGTAACTCGGATTTTTCTGTCAACTCAAAGCCAAAAATCGATCCTGCGATGCCTCCTATCTCGGAAAACTCGTAAGTAGGGGCACTCATAATACCACCTTCAAAATGTTTATGTTGCATGCAGAAAATAAATAATTTTTGTTGTACCACTTCATTGATTTCATGAATGTAACACACTAAAGTTTTTTGATACATATAATTAAGGTTAAAAAATATATATTTGCAGGGTTATCTTCATTTTATATGTCAAAAGGGTTTTACGGCTCTCTGTGTTTTCTTTTCTGTGGGAAATGCGACCAACTGGCTCTTTGAGTGTCTAAGGCAGTGTTTCTCAACTCCAGTCTTCGGGACCCACTATCCTGCATGTTTTAGATGTTTCCCTCTTCCAACACACTTGATTCAAATGATCTGCTCATCATCAAGTGCTGCAGAAGCCTGCTAATGATCCTGGTCATTTGAATTAGGTGTGTAGTAAGAGGGAAACATCTAAAACATGCAGGATAGTGGGTCCCGAAGACTGGAGTTGAGAAACACTGCTAGAGGTAAACACATGACAAGGTCTCCAAGATTCATCCTCTGGGCACCATGATATCCCAAATTCATGCCAACCTATCAAATTCAGTTACTATATTTGAATCATAGCCACAGATGGACCGACAAAGCTAAAAAGAATAAGGAAAAAGAAGAAAATAATATAACTTAGGATGAGCAGGAAATTGTAGTGTGTTTTAAAAGCTGGAATGGAGTTTGGCTGTTGTAGACTGTGCTGAGCTCCTGTCACAGCAACCATGACGAATGTCTGTCCTTATTTAGAAGCTGTTAACCTTTTGTGGAAGCATTTCACATCCATTTTGAAAAGAACAACCATTATTCACCTTATTTATTCATGAGGGACCCCACACTCGTCCATACCAGCCAAGGACAGTAATGCATCTGAGACTGTGCGTTTACTTCGGCCTGACATACAGTATGGGCCTGTTTACACATTTTATCAACATCTATCAAGTACGTGTAATGTGATTAAAGTACAGTTACATTGAAGCATGTTATACTCTATGAATAGTTCAGTGTTCAAGGAGGGATTTACAAACACATGAATACCATTCTGTTTGTACGGAGCTTATGGAATACTGATTATATTTTTTTTACTAATAATACTTACCTTGCCTTAATCTAAATAACTTAAAAACCATCAGCTAAATTTGTTGGGCCCTAATGAATAATTACCTAAAGCTAAAACAAAATGAAACCCAACTACACATGAGTTTTGTTTTGTTTTGTTTTGTTTTGTTTTTGGTTTTTACTGTAATGAAGTACATTTTTACCGGCATTTCTAACTAATAGAAACTGATTTCAATTAAACTAAAGTTGTTTTGTGTCCAGTTGCCTTTCAAGGCTTTCTGAAGGTCATGTGGTTTCTCTTGTAAGACCAAATTTTGAATTACAGGATAGTGTACAAAGACATAAAAACTACAAGGTACTCAGAAAGTTCAAATCCAGCCGTACTGATACTATAGATTGAATACTGCTGTGTTGTGGTGAAATGGCAACACTATCTTGGTAAAACATCCCTCATTATAAACATGAAAGATTTTTGGGGATTTAATTTGTTTGTTTTTTCCAGGCAAAACTTCATCAAGATCTTTTCTGATCCATATTTGGCTGAGACAGGACAATAGTAAAAGCCACACTCTGAAGAAAAAATGACTGTGTGTACACATGAAGGAGATCCCAAAATTACTTGCAGCCAGATGTGTGTGGGGGAGTAGAGGAAATCAATTAATGGCCGCCAAGGACGCAGCTGCGTGTCCAGCCCTCCACATGCTTTTATTTGTCACAATGCATCAATGCTCCTGCGCCTCAAGTGAAAGGGGCCCCAGAGGGGTGACCTGAGTGGACTGTTGACCTTTGATCATATGTTGGTCGATAGAAACCTCAGATTGTCACTCAGCTGCTCTTATGAATAATAAGCTTATGAGGGATTTTTCATTCCTTACTGCTACATAAAAATGACTTAAAAAGCCTAAATCCTGATAATACAGTATTTTGCATGCGAGTCTGAAATGAGAAAACAGTGTCAGGATTTTAGCAAAGCAACTGATGTGTTCATATTCTAATAAGCATTGAAATAATACATGGGTATCATCCACAATACCGTCTCCCTTGCCTTGTAATAACGCCGGAAATTTCCAGACCCTGTCATCCTACACGCCTCCACTAGTTGCCCTCACTGAGTTTCCTGCTCCAGCCGGTCACATGATACAACCGCCCACCTCCACTGTCCCTAATTCTCTTATCAACCTCCCAGTCTGCAGTATACACAGGGCACGTTTCAGTGTGTGTTTGCCAGATTGTCTCTGGTGCCACAGCCTGTTATCTGTCTGACTCCTGCCGGTCGCCCGTGTCCCGACCATCCTGTCTGCCATGCTTTATCACCTGCCTGCTCTGCCTGTTGATCTTTGATTCAGCAAACTGCTTTTATCCCGACTGTCAAGTCCCTGTGTCTACTTTTGATTTGCTTTTTGTGTTACAATGTCTGTATTTACTGAGTAGCTATGTTGCAATACAACCTCATGAGTGATGACCTTGAGATGTCTTCATGTTCAAACATTTAGATCGTACACTATTGTGATCAGTATTCTCCGGTGGATAGACACCTGCCATGTTTTTCCATTAGACATTTGCAGCCTTTCAGTGTGTTGTTTTGCACTGCTAGCAGTGTGGTGTTGTCAGTTGGTCTGTGCTTTTGTCTTCCTATACAACACATGATCTCAGTGTATCCTCTGGCATGCTTTCTCTTGCATTTTGCTGTGGACATGTGTAGGTGGCCCCAAGGGAGAAAAAAGGCATACAGGAGAGAAGCATGTGCATTTCTTTTTCCCCAAAACCAGTTATGTTTTACGAATTATAAAATTGTCTTACAAGGCAGTAAACTTTAAGCCCAGTTCCACCATAAAATCCTTCATGGACCGAGATCGAAAAAACAAGATGAAATTTTTATGCTACCTGAGAGGCTGTTGTCTTTGACTGACTGAGCATGCTCTTTTCTCTCTGATTTCTGGGCAGTGTCTGTGCAGCAAAATGTGAGACACTGATTCTGAAGGTATCAGCTGTTTTTATAAACTGGTGCACTGCATCCCCATCGATGTGTCCATGTGTTTATACCTAGCAACATTATTCTATGACATGGCTGAAGACTTGTTTAGTACGGGGAATAAACTGGTTAGCTAGTTTATGTATAATGAAATATAGAAAAGCCATGAAGCCCATTTCTTTTTGTTTTCCTGTGCATTTGGTCTGAAATTGCAAAACAAACTCTAACGTATGTGTAAACCACCTCCGATACAATCACTGCAGAACATATTCAAACACCTTCACTTTTTTGTTGGGTTCATTTTAACTATATCAAATTTCCCCCCCATATCCGCTCATAATATCCTGTAATCCTCTCATCAAACTTTATTTTGCAGTGAGATGTGGAAGGTCTAGAGAATATCCCAGCTGGCATCAGGTGAGGTAGGAACACCTGGACTTCACCAAACAATGTTTCTAGGACTCAGCATGAGGGGAAATAAAACAAAAGTTTTACTTTTTGGAAAGAACTCCAAACACCAGGCGTTGTTCAGCACCTGCTAATAAGATCCCCACAGTGAAGCAGAGAGCTGGCAGCATCATGCTATAGAGGTGTTTCTCAGTGGCAGATGCACGGAGACTGGTCAGAAATAAGGAAAGAATAATTGCAACCAAACAGACTGAGGTCTCTAAAGAAAACCTGCTCCAAAGTGCACGCAACCCAAGACTGGGGCGATGGTTCACCTTTCAGTATGATAATGAGCTGAAACATACAGCCAAGAAAACACTGAAGTGGCTTCAGGACAGGTCTGACTATCCTTGAGTGGCCCGGCCAAAGCCCAGACTTAAATCCTATTGAACATCTCTGGACCATCTGAAAGCCTGATGGTGAAATCTGATGGATGCTTGAGGGAATCATCCAGGAAAAAATGACACAAACTGCCCAAATCTATGTGTGAATTCTTGCTCACAAGAGAAGAATAAAAACAGAGGGTCTGAATAGTTTTTAAAACAAGATTTTGGGACATATTGGCTTTTAATACATTTGCAAAAAGTACTAATACTTTTTGAAAAGTTAGGAAAAAGACATGTAGGGAGAGAAAAACACTAGACCTCAGTGAAAGTAAAGGCCTCTGTATACTCCCACGGGCGGTGTCTGTGTAGACATCATTGCGGCTGTCCCACACACATTTTACCTTTATACTCGAGCGCAACCTACCTGCACTGTTTGGAAAATGTCGCTGCAGTTTCTCTCGTTGGGGGTGTCGCTATACAGCTGGTATTGGCCAAGACACCAAACGGTAGAGTTTCTTCTGCCTATAAAAGGCCAATTTTGGTAGTCATTTTTACTGTCCCGTACAAGGAAGCACGTCATCACAGCATGTGACTACAAACGGACCAATCAGGAGAGGTGATGTCTGCGACATCTTGCGCGCAGCTACGTCCGCGCGGTATGTGTTGCAAAGCGTCGGTCACATGATGCAACGTGGGCGCAGTTTTGCGCATGAGCACGGGAGTATAAAGTAAGCTTAAGAAAGTGGATCACTGTGACGCAGCATTAGATGATGATCGGAAACTGCTGATTTCTGGTTCTGTTCAGATTGTGTTTCTTTAGGAATCACATGCAGAAAATGTAGGATATAAGACACACACTGGAAATATGTGTTTTTCCCTCTTCGCATACTTGGTTCTTTTCTGTCTGCTGCCACTCTAGCTTCACACCTCCTTTACCACCCACCTCTGGGCTCTATGGGAAAAGTCTCAGGAGTACGCAGTGTTGACGTCACCCTCTCATTTAGTCAACAGTTGACCAACAGTGGGACTTGTTTCTATGCCACCAAACAAAAGCCTTGTTCCTGTTTCCTGGCAGAATAAAACTTTCAGACCCCTCAGGAAACCAATTATGCTTTAGATGTGAGTCAATCCTTTCTATAGTGTTCTCACATTAGCCCAGACATTCATTCTGTTTTTCTCAGTCCGTTAAAAAAAGGGGCCATCTGATACTGCCTTCTCTTGATTTAATAACCCTGTGATTCACCAATCTAGTCAAAACATACACTCATTCATCCGTGTTCAGTAAAAAGATGAATCATAATGTGCACAGTATTAAAAGATGGTGGGTTAAATGTCTTGATCTTCAATTACATGCTGCTTTTGTACGATTCAATTAAGATTATGCAAGATTATGTCTGCCGTAAAACTGCTGTAAAAGTTTTCTGATTATATTCATCTAATCAGTCAATCTGGAAATAACATAATAAAAAACACAATTTCTTATCTTGTTATAAAAACACAACTGGCAAAGTTCTTCTTCATTGACATTACAACAACCCCACTCAATTCAAAACAGACACATTTCATGCATTATTATTTTATTGGACAAATGGCTGCAAAGAAATCTACACCAAGCAAGAGGCTTTAATAAAACTCCTTTTAAAAAGAGCAGCCTCTACCAGAATGTAAAACAGCTTTTGAATAATCTGTTCTCGTTCCCGAAATCAATAACAGGATATTAAATACATTAAAGAAAAACACAATCCAATGATTAAAAAATCTAATTAATGTTAAACTTTCTTTTTAAGTTTTATTTGCATCAATAGCATTGTAAACACAAGCACTTTCATACAACTCTTAAAGAATATATGTGAATATGAGTAAAATCTATACTATAGGCTATAGGTGCTCAGTCAGATTTCCAATACAGGCCTGTTGCAGCACACGTCATTTATTAGATGGTTGTGATGTAACTGTCCGTCACCACTTTACATAACTCACCAAAAAAAATACAAATCCTCCAACCATGACTGAACCCTGAACCAGCTATAAAGGGCTATCTGTGCTCGGTGGAGGCTGACTGTGCTGAAGGGCCGACATGACTGGAGACAGATCCTCATCACCAGTCTGCCATATGGCTGCACCAGCGCTGCCCTGGAGCGCGGTGTTAGCTTACTGCTGCTGACAACACTGACAGCCATTCACCCAGCCATCGTCATCCATTCAACAGGTAGCAAGCACTCTCTAGTACTCTTACAAAAACATAGTTACATTAAGGAAGCTTTTATTTACTGCAGCTGTCCTCATGTAGGGTCTTTGTTTCTACTTAATGGTTACTTATGAAAATTGATGTTTTTATTCTGCTTTGAAATGATTGCCTGTTTATCCACTAGTGATTGAGTAAAGGTGGAAATCATGAATCCTTCAGCAGATTTCCTTCATTCAGTTGAGATTACGTGACACTGACTATGTGGTTTCTTTTTTGTTTTTCAAAGTTAAGTCATTGCCATATAGCCTGTACACAGAGAATACGTCACCCATTGGTTTGTGGACATTTTGAAAGCAGACATTTGATACTTGAACATCACCATGATGGTTTGTTGGAGTCAGAGGGAACCATATTTGGATACAGTGGAAGGAGGGAGGAGTCTAACCCTTGAATAGGACAACGCTTCCTAATGTGTGTGAGACTCGAGTTCAGGTCCAGTCTCACTGGACACCAAACCTGCCAACCAAAGTAACCCCGCCCCTAAATATTCCTCTTTTTGAAGCCAAATATCGACTTTAACTTTTTTCAGATGGATCACCAGATCACTCGTAAGGGCTGACTTTAGCTAATGACAGAAAGATTTGTAGGAAAAATGGATTTGATGATTAAAAATCTACTTATTTTAAAATGGACCACCAAGACACCTCAGAATAAGTGACGTCAGTTAATGATGGAAAAATATATCAACTTGTATATTTTGTGAATTCCAGTTGTCTTTTGAGACCAGATGTTTTTTTAAGCTAGCATCTAGTGGCCATCATTGTTATAGCACTTTGTGGTACTTTTGCACTGACTAAAGTAGCCAAGATTTTAGCAATAAGTTAGTTTTAGTAATTAAGATGTCTGAAGGATTTTTAAAGCAGGTCTGTGTGTATATATTTACCACACTTACCCACATAAGTATACATGCTGAAAGTTGAAAGGTCACTACCAACAGTGACCGTGTGAACAGGGAGCAGTAAGTCATCTGGCCATCTCATTAGATATAATACTTCAGAAGTGCCTCTCCCTGTTTTGCTTTGCCTTGAGATTTTGTTATATACTTGACTCAAGATTACATTTATCGTCTGTTAACTGATTTGTACTATGTTTGGGAGAGGTGACAAAGTGATTTGCTGTGGTAGTGATGCTGGATTAAGGTCACAGCTGGATACTGCCTGCTGACTGTGTTCCTGTTGTGCTGCAGGTCACGAGCAGATTCTGGTTCTATGGTCAAGGACAAAGATGTAAAAATCAGTATTTAATCTAAAACATACCTGCTGGGTGCAATAAATAGTGGGACAATAAATGTGATAAATTGAAACTGTAAATTTTTTAACACCAGGTTTTTAGAGGTAAAACAGGAAGAGGTCAGAGGTCATTTGCTTTGATAGGAAGAAGTAGAGGAAGAGGATTTATGAAAGATTTAGTCCTTGTAAATACTGAGATCCATGCCTTTATCTACCTCTTGCACACTTCCAAACAAGATCATGGGGTTGTGATGGTGTTTTATGTGCATATGTCAAACAAAATGAAAAATCTATTTCAGCACCACATGATGTCTTATTACCCTTTATTTTTATTTTAAGGGTAAAATGAAAACCTGTAATTACAGCATGTGGATATTAATAATGTAACATTTTAGATTGTATGGATTTTTTTCCAATGCACTTAAAACACTGCATTTCCACTGGGTGATTTAGTAACAATGGGTGTATTAAATGGGTTAGGAGTCCACTGAGACTGCATCTGTATAGGGGCCAAGATTTTTCCACCTCCCCACTGCTTAGTTGTGTAGGTGGACTTTGAATATTTGCCATCTGCTGAGGTTGTAATGTCCATACTCTGTCTGGCTTTCAATGCTTGGAACATTATACTGGTTACCAGAATATCCCTGTGTTATGTCTGTATTTATAATAGTGAGATGACTGTGTTTACAGTAATTGAAAAAAACGTCATAGCTACATCACACAGTTATTGCAGCTTGATCAAAGCAATACAACTCTGTCATATTCAAAATATATGAAGTAGATTCAGAAATATATATATTTACCCAATAATAGAGAGCTATTATTATGTGATTGGTACTTGACTATGTCAGTTAATGATTCAATGCAAATCATTTTCACACAATGAAAAGTCACATAGTTATTATGTTGTAGGACATGCCTACAAAACTCACAACACAACTGCCTACAGAGATTTTTAGAGACAGTGTTTCATGTTCTCAGTGCTGCAACCCAGGAATTACAGTTAACATTTCCATTCAACACCCACAGTCAACTTAAAATGGATGCGGCGCAGAAAGGGAAAGATGTCGATGAGACCTCCTGTGAAGTTTGATTGGCTGCACTCAAAGGCAAAATAAGACATTTCAAAGACAATCGAAAGCAACAGAAGAAGTTGGGGGTTTTTTTGTTTTGTTTTTTTTACCATGACAACCTGGTAGTCTAACTAAATCATGAGGATTTTTGTCACAATGAGATGTGAAGTTTCCAATTTATTGCTGATGAAATGATAAATATGCCTGTTTTCTCACAGAGCTGTTACCAGTAGCTTTGTTGGTGGTTTGTCTCTGTAAGCAGCTGTTGTATTGATCTATTGAGTAGACAGTGTACAAATACCAGTAACTATCTGAACCACCAACACAATCCAATACCTACTCTCTATGTATTTGTATTGATATCTTATGCATTTTTCCCCCTAATTATTACATTTTGGAAAAGGTTAGAAAAATAGATTTTGAAAATATTTCTGGTGTGATTCACTGTGTAAACAGTTAGTGCACTGGTTGGTATATATCTTTATTAGCATAGAGATGAGAGAAGTGTCTTTCCTTTACAAGTATTGACACTCATTTAAGTGGATAGCTAGCACAAGGAAATGCCATTGGGTCCTTGGACTCATCGTGACTCTCGCTATCTCTTCCACTTAAAGGTTTTTGTTTGCTCGGGGGTGCTGAATAACTGCTCTACACTGACTTGTTATAATAAACATACTATCTACACTCTGCATCCCCTCTGAGAGAAATACCAAGCTTGGATTTATCAGCTTAGAAGTAAGAAATAAATCGCAACTCTAAAGTAAAAAAGAAAAGTGGTCATTGCTCATCTTCGTCTTTTGGTCAATAATGAATCTTGAAAATCAGGCGTGCATTTACCAGCTCATTTATATGGAAATGAATAATCCCTGAAGGATAAGCCCCACCTCCTGCACCCTCACTTCCTCCACCTTGACTCAGTTATATGTGGTCTTACAGATAGGGATGGTTTCTTATTTAGGAACTGATTTAAAAAAACAACTTTTTGTGGCTTCACTTGACTTCCAAAGTATTCTCTTGTGCACATTTATTAAATCACCCAGCAGGTATTAATTGGGCTTAACCAAGTCAACAGAACAGTGGGAGGTTGTGGTGGTGGTGGTGGGGAGGTGTGTCCATTGGGTGCATGTAAAAAATGTAAAAAGTAATGACTGACTCAAAATGCTGGAGTGCGTGTGCTGAAATTGAATGGGAAGGTTAACAGGAAGGTGGCAAAGCTTCTAGATCAAACAAACTTCCACATCAGACATCATCTGTACCTGCTTTATCCACACATTGCATCCCAGGGGTCTGCTAGAGCCTGTCCCAGCTGTCAGTGGGTGGGAGGTGGGGTACATCCTGGACAGGTCTATTACAGATACAAACAACCATTCACACCTATGGTCAATTTAGACTCATCTATTTGCCTAACAAGCTTGTCTTTGGTCTGTGGGAGGAGTGGCTGGAGGAAACCCACACATGCACAGCAAGAACATGCAAACTCCACACAGAGAGGCCGAGCTGAGATTCAAACCCTGAACCTTCTTGCTTCTTCACGCTAATTGTACTTCACTGCAGTGAGGTGAAGAGTTTAGGAACCAACTAAGGGTCAGTTAAAACAAAATTTCAGTCCGTGTCAGGTTCCAGTTTTTGTTGCAGTTCAACCATTTTCAAAGATCTAGTTTCTGTTACAGTCACTAGAGGTGAGTCGAGATCAAACATCAAACAAGAAAGATGACAAATGGAGAAGTCGGGATAATATTAGACCAATTACACACACTTCCATTTATAATACTGAGATATTGTATACCATACATAGTAATTTTCATTTGATGGTACTTTATTCTGTTTTATACTGTATTTATCTGGAATTTAATATTACTTTGAATGTAAAGCTTTTGCATGCAAACATAAATATTGTGATCTTATAAATATTATGAATTCTCACAATACCAAACACTATGAGGTTGTGAGTTTAACACCATCCAAGCAACATTAAAATGCTGCATACAGGTTAAGACATCAATAATTTAAAGTCTCAATCTGTGATCCAACTGTAAACCAAAGGTCAGCTCTGCCTACCATCAAAAATTTAAAACACAGAAGTGAAACATCCCTTCACTCACAAAGTGATTGACAAGTCTTTCAGAACAGAGAGAAACACTCAGTAACGTAAAATAAAGTTAATCATGTATTATTATGCTGTTTAAGTTGTTTTTTATAAGCTGAGAGTTACTGGTCTGAGTATGACATTTTTTTAAAAAATATTTTAGGAAATTAATGTGACATCCAATTTATTACCATTGCCATTTTAATGATTTATTCTTTAAAGAGACCGTTTAATCATTTATATCTACCATGAAATAAGATATTCAAAATAAAGTTAATTAAAGAAACTTTAAAAAGGGCGTTAACCACTGAACACCACAAAACCTACAAACCACCCAGAGAGCACAAGCCTCTGCCAAGGCATAATCCAGCTGTACTGATGCCATAGACTGAACAGTGTTGCCCTCTTGTGGTGAACTAGCAACATTGATCAACATTCAACAAAAAGATTGTTGAAACAATCACAATCATTAGAAATAAGGATATTCAGAGGATCACATTGTCTGCTCTTTCCAGAAATGTTTTATTTTTTTCCTTAGATAATATCCTATGTCTCAATTAAAATAAATAAATAAATTTAATCATCGACATCGGTTCAGTTGTGTATAAACTTCAGTATGCTCACAATGACAATGCTGAAATTAACTGATGTTTAATTTTTTTCTAACTAGAATTAATTACAGAGTAAAATGGAGATCTGTTGTTGGCAATGTCATTGAAGACATTTGGCCATAAAGCAAAGTGTTTATTTTGACTAATGTTAGTAAAATTCATCCTGAAGAGGACCCACACATGGCCACAAAATTTAAGGCAATCCGTGCATTATTTGTTGAGACATTTCACTTAAAACCACAAAAAAACAGCGGCATGAGAGGAAAATTCTTCTGGCACTGTCCTCTCATTGCTCAAACTGGTTGTGGCATGTGGCACGCAGGCGGTTAGTTGCGTGCCATCTGCAGTTTATGTGTTGTGTTTAAGTGGCACTTTTTTTGTCAGAGCATACGATCGCCTCGCATGTCCTGTGCAAAGTATTTGATTACATACTGTTAAACTAGCAGCCCTGAGTGTCCGTCATGTACAATCACTCAGCAACTTAGCTTTAATCAATAGTCATTATACCATTCTTGGCATGTGTGTGTGTGTGTGTGTGTGTGTGTGCGTGCGTTTGGCCAAATTCTGTCTCACCTAAAATTATTTGGACGGATTTTTAATTACATCTTCAAAATTAATCAACCTGAACAAATCATGTGTGAGATGGAGCTGACTGAACACAGAGGCTGTATTCTCATAATACAGAGGTTAACTTTTTCCTCAGCCGCTACACCGGCAGCACTTAGTAACACCCATGTTCTCCTTTAAAAAAAAAATGCTGATTTTTAATTTCGATGAAGGCTGCAAATTATCTCTGCCTCTAAATTAGCAAGCAGTCTAATTACCATGTGCCATCCAAAACAAAGCTCTTTGAGGGTGCATGTTTGTGAACACTATTGTCTGTGTGCCAGCCATAGTATCACTTCCTGCATTAGTATCTGCTCGTGAGGTGTTGTAAACACTACACAGTCATGTTGCACACACAGAGACACCAACACTACCTCCATCTTTTTCTTCAGCACAGATCATTAGAAGCTCATCACAGACTGTATTTGAGGGTGGTTGTAGTGTAAGTGGACAGAGATGAACATGCTCTGTAAAATATCTTCTGGGCTGGTGTGTGTGTGTAGTTGTTTGAACTGCTTTACAGACACAAGAAAGACAAGCAGAGGCTTTAGAAGAAGGTCAGTGTTTTTTTTAACACTCTTCCAGCTATATTTGATTTAGCTTGACCGTTTATAATAATAGCATGGTAATTCCTGGTAATCAAAGGAGTGATGTGTTCATGTTATTCTCGCTGCTAGCTTAGGCTGTACACAAAATAATCACACTAATGAGATTCACAACAAAAATTACTGCTCTATTTCAGTCCTTGGTTATGAAAAAAACATTTGAAAACCTTCTAACAAAGAGAAGCTTTGTTATAGGATGTGTGAGTGTAAGGAGAATACAAACTAGTCGGACCTTAAAAAGATCATCTATGAAAACTGATAACAACAACACTTGATTGCCCTGAAGCTGTAAAGTACCACACCAAAGAGTTTTTGTTTAATTTTACTTCATATTTACTTGTACTTGATATGCCAAGAAGAAAACAAATCACGCTCCCGCATCACAACTAGTACACTTATGTTTTGATGTTTGTTTCTTTTTCTATAAACACAAATCATCAATATTTTAAACCCCATATTCCCAGTATTCATTTGGTCTGATATTCCACTTATTATGTGTCCCTGCCCACCTTGTTGTTTGCAGCACCCTGAAATGACCCCAATTTACAGTCGAACGAAACCTAAGTTTCATAACTATGTTTGAAAATCATCCGATTGTGTGTTAATTGATCCCCCGTATTTCACATGTGACTCTATTTACTGTAGGCTGATACCATTTTTTCATGGATTTGTGTGACTATAATATTTTTGTTTTGTTTTTTTCATATTCAAATTTTAGAGGTGTTTAGATTGAAGAAACCAAACTCAGCACTTAGTAGCAGTGTGGTGACATCTGCAGAGCATGTACTCTGGACAGCACTAGTGACACAGACCGCAAAGCGTAGTGTTTTTTTTTTTTTTTATCATCTTGCCTTACATTGTGAGAATAGGACAGAACGACCATGTGTGTTGTGCTCTGGCTCCGTAGCATCAAGTATTGCCAGGGGGCAGAGGCTGGTGATGTAAGTGATTATGCAACATCACTGGTCTTCAACATTCAAGTGAGCTAAGTATGGCTGATGATTTGCTCTTACTGCGTATATTTAGATGTTGTTCTTTAATTATTCATTTTATCTTGAGGGATTATTGATAATAAAATTATATCCAGTCAGCTAAAGGCAAAAAAAACCTAATATATAACATGGAAAGTCATATGTTGTGGTAGATTTGGTTTGGGTTTTATTCTATAATGCATTTGGTAACTGAGCCTCTCAGCAGTGGAAAATGTCTTATTAGCAACTGCATACCAGCAATAATAATTCAACTTCAATCTTTGACAGTAATCTAAAATTGAAAATTAACTTTAAATCTGATGATGCGTTCATGGACATTTCTAGAGCTGTCTTGTGATTGTTTACCTGCACTCTTCAGTATTCTCTCTCTCTCTGTTTCTTTTCTTCATTTCTATTTTCTTTATGATTTTATTTTCCTATTTAATGCAATCATTTCGATCTCCAAACACAAATGTTATGTAGCTGGAATTGAGTTTATCTCAACAGACCTGGGCCCTAAATGAAATTACATATGTCAGCAGAGTTGTAACATACATGGAGGTAAGTATGTAAATACATTGCAGCACCTTTGAAAACACAGCAAAAATATGTTTTAAAAAGCCAATAAGACTAAACAGCATAACGTGGAAATATTAAACTATGGCTGTAGGAAAGTACGTCTAAACTTGAATGGATTTTAACACTTGGGTTTGTTCTTGTGGATATTTAGCAGGTTCCAAAGTTAAAGAGGTTTCTGGAGTAAACCTCGGTATAATTAGAAATAGCAGGTGTCACTCTTGGCATATATATTTAAAAATAACAATCAAAATACAGAAAAGTGAGATTTGAAAGGAAATGTTGCAGCTTTTCTCTCTTGAGTGTTTTTTCCTGCTTCCTATCGTCCCCATAGGAGAATGGATGATGGATAAATATTGTGTTTTATGTTAAGGTGTATTCCTCCTTTACTGCCCTGCCGCTTGTTTCTTTTCCTTCGTCATTCTGTTTCTGTGATTTAGAGCTTTGTGCCCAATCACAGGAGAGAGGGCGGGAGGAGAGAGAAAGATGGAGAGAGAGAGAGGAAGAGGAGGGTAGGGGGCGGGGCGGGGCGCAGCGCTGCCTGGTTATGGGTTTTCAGCACCGCGGACAGCTCCCGTCTCCTGTCTCCGGACTGCAGGGAAGCGACGCTGAAAACGCAGCTGGATGATATTAAAAACATGACTCCAATCGACCCTTAAATCACACCCGAGCTCTCGCCGCTGAACGCACCGCACCTTTCTCCCCTCCTCCTCCTCCTCGATGGTTGAGTTGTCTCCGTTTTGTGGCCTGACTGAGGAGTCCAACCTCGTTTAACTGCATTGCCTCTGCGTCTTCTGCCTACTTGGCTCCTCATCCTCTTCCTGGTACTAGCAACCACAGTGTTGTCCAAGTGTTTTTTTCGGGGGGCGGGGGGAGAGAGGACTAACCTGCGAAGTTTTTCTTTCTTTTTTTTTTTTTATCTCTTTACTTCTGTGTTCTGACATGTTCATCTGCTTGGTCCGATGATTATGCTCAGGTGTAAGAGGATTTTTCTCCAATCTCGGGAGTGGATGTTACTTTAGGGCGCAGAGGGAAGATGAAGTTGAGTAGTTTCAGAAGCTCTGATATGAGATAGGCGACCTGCATCCGCAACGTTGGCTGAAATCCTCAGATCAGAGTGGATCAGACGCATTCATTTTATGTGGACAACAGCCAAAGAGCAAGATGAGGTGCCTCTATGACTTTTTAAATTGCACCTAAGCGAGAGAGAGGGGGGGATCTTTTTTTTGTTACCCTGCTACTGCTGCAGGAAGCGACGTTTTCTTTTCTTTAGCTGCCTAAACGAGTTGGGATCTTGCATCGAAGTGGATACTGGGGAAAACAAAGAAAGAAGAGTTGTCTTCTTCCTCTTTTCCCCTCACCTAAAAAAAAACACAGATAAGAAAAAATGAAGAAGTTTAGGAAGGTGTTGGACGGTTTGACCACCTCCTCTCCGGGAGGAACTATCGGATCCCCATCGTGCGGCAGCGCGGCCGGGACTCCCACCGCGGCGCCAACTCCCAAGGAAATCGACGTGCAAGAGACGCTAGTATCGGAAAACTTTCAGCTGTGTAAGGTGGGTAGATAATGATATTAATTCCGCTGTTGGGCCTACAACATCCAACGAAGGAGTAAGGTCCACAATCCACAGCCAGTTATAGCATCTAACACCTCGGACTCCTGCTTACACACATCATTTTTTACACATGTGTGTGGTGCTTGCAGACAGAATATATATGCATTGCAGAAGTGGAGCGGGGTCGTAAAAGTTGAATCAGTTGTGAGTTCAGCTGCTGCGCCTGATCTGGTGTTTTCATGTGTTGAAAGTTCAGCACCACGGACAGCTCCTTGTTTCCCCTCAGAGTGGAGGCAGTTTTTTTTTTTTTTTTGGCAAAACATCAGAGAACATTCAACGCTTCAGCAGACACAAAGCTCCGGTTATGAGCGCTTCTCTGTTTTAGTGATGTAGACCCATTGTCCATCTACATAAAGCTCCGGCCTCGCGGACATGCGTGCACAGCTGGTGAAGGTGGCATATATGTGAGTGTGTGTGCCTGCGTACAGTTTTGGGCTCACTCCAGCTCCCCATCAGTATGTGCAGCACAGCTACAGTATTATGCGCCCCCGTCACCACCAGCGTGCTGTATGGGCTGCAGTAGCGTACACACATGTGCTACAAACAGTCTAAACCAAGTCAATGAATAGCAGTTGCATCAGCAAACAGGCACGAATGGTGTAGGAGCGATGACATAACTGGTGTCCCTCCCTTGCATAAAAAAGTGCACATCAAGCCAGCGGAGGGACCCTGCAGTACTGTCCTAGCTGATGCGCTTTTTACTGGGAAGGAGGGAGAGAATGAGGGAGGGGTGTTGAATGGTGGGGGGGTGAGGGTATTTATAGCTGCTTCTGCCGCCCATTGCAGCCCATTTTTTTGGGGATGTATTTTGGAGCTGACTGCAGCGATTGTTCCTCACCCTTAAAGAAACGGGGGTAAATTTTGGATATGGCTGTAAATAATTCATTGAGAGCCCAAGAGAAACGGGGGGTTGTTTTGCGGAGCTGTATTATTATTGGGCAGAGTAGCACTGGTGGAGGGGTGGGGAG